>CM070776.1:64362250-64502250 GCA_036346955.1 Dipus sagitta | reverse complement strand
AGTATCTCTTGTGTGCTAATGTAGATTCCTCTGGGTATATTCTCAGAAGGGGTACAGCTGCAGCATAAGATAGTTGTATTTTTAGTTTTGTGTGGAATGTCCATACTGTTTTTTTTTTTTAAATTATTTATTAGACAAAGAAGTAGAGAGAGAGAGAGAATGGCATACCAGGACTGCCTGCCACTGCATATGCACTATCTGGCTTTAGGTGGGCAAAGGGGAATTGAACCTGGGTCATTAGGCTTTGCAGGCAAGTGTCTTAAGTGCTGATCCATCTCTCCAACACTCCATACTGATTTTACAGTGGCTACACAAATGTACATTACCACATGTACCATGTAAGGCTTCTTTCTACCCATTCTCCATCCTTGACAATATTTTCTTAATCATAGCTCTTCTAACTTGGGTGTTATAGAATCACAAGATAGGTTTTTTGTTTTGTATTGTTGTCAAGTTAGGGTCTCACTCTAGCCCAAGGTAACCTAAAACTCACTCTAGTTCCAGGCCGGCCCTGAACTCATGGCAATCCTCCTACTTCTGCTTCTCAAGTGCTGGGATTAAAGGTGTGCACCACGACACCTGATGGCTAACGAAGCATGTGGGGCTTTATTTTTCATATATTAATTGACCATTTGTACTTTATCTTTTTGAGAGCTGTTTATTTCTTTAAAAAAATACTATTTATAGCTGGGCATGGTGGCACACACCTTTAATCCCAGCACTCGGGAGGCAGAGGTAGGAGGATCACCATGAGTTTGAGGCCACTCTGAGACTACATTCCAGGTCAGCCTGAGCTAGAGTGAGACCTTACCTTGATACACCAAATATTGTGTGTATATATATACACACACATACATACACACACATATATATATATATATACATATATACACACACACACACACACACACGAAAGAAAAAGACAGATGAGAGAGAAAGAATGGGCACACCAGGACCTCTAGCCACTGCAAATAAACTCTAGATGCATGTGCCACTTCGTGCATCTGGATTTATGTGGGTCCTGGGGAATTGAACCTTAGTCCTTTGGCTTTGAAGGCAAGCATCTTAACTGCAAATTCATCTCTCCATCCCAGAGAGCTGTTTATTTCTTTTGCCCATTTATTGGGTTGAATTATCTGGTTTTTTTTAAGCATTTAATTATTTAAGTTATTTATATCTAGATGTTAGTGCCTAGTCAAATGTATAGCAAGCAAAGATTGTCTTCCATTTTCAGGCTGTCTCTTCACTCTGGTAATTATTTTCTTTGTTTTATGAAGCTTTTTGATTCCATGTAATCCTCATTTTCAGTTCTTAAGAGTTGGTTTTTTTTTTTTTGTACTATTTGAGTCCTTTTCAGAAAGTCCTTGCCTATCCCCATATATTGATGTGTTGCCCCCATTTCATTTGTTCCAAGTATATTCAGTAATGTGTCTTTGGGTACTTTTTTTTCCTTAATGAATTTTACTATTTCTTTTTTTTAAAAAAAACTTATTTTTATTTTGTTTGAAGCAAACCCAACAGACCTTTTTTCCTTTTATATTAGATATGGACATATTTTGTATGTAAACATCACATGTTGGTATCATCCTTTCCCTTCTCCCTGCCACTTTTCTAAAGAGGCCTTCCTCATTGGGGATGCAAATCAACCCTATGGAGATTGTGGGTCATGCATTATGGGGGCAACAGTCAGCTATGGGGGGAGGAAATGTCTCTGTGCATAATGTCACAACTTGTGGCTCTAACAATCTTTCTGCCTCCTCTTCTGCAAAATTCCCTGAGCCATGCTAGGAGCATTTTAAGTCTACTTCAGTGATGGGTACTTAGGAGCATCTGGATCTCTGGTTTGGTAGCTGTTGAGTGTCCTCAGTGTCTATCTTCATCACCCTTGTGCTGATATCAGATTCACTAAGAAAGCAGCACTCTTGCTCATTTCCCCAATTCCTCTATGGTTTCAGCTGGGGCTGGGGGGGACTGCACTGGGTCATTTATCTCATGTCCAGCTCCCATCTGAAAAAGAAGCAGATTCTCCAGTGGAGAATTTAGTCAGCATTGGTTAAATGGGATAACCATTATTAATTTAGAGAGTATTAAAAGTGTGCCAGCCCTCTGATAGTCTAAGGTTAGTGAGAGCTTGAAACTGGAAAGCAGAATAATTATCAGGATATGATTCTAACTTGTTTCCCAGTTCCAGATATGGTTTCCTTTCCACTGAGTGGATCTGTTAGCCAATCCAAGAGCAGTTGGTTACCCACCATGGCTGTGTGTCACTATTGCACTATGTGAGCATCATGTCAGGTTGTTTGCTTCTGAGTCTCTTAGACCTTGAATTGCTTGGACAGATGTTGGCCACTTTCCCTCCGGTAGCTCATGTAGTGCCTTCCAGTATTAGATGGGCTAATTGTCTGAGGACTGGCTCTCCTCCTGGATTCCAACTAGGTCTCTCCATGGCTCATGCCGGCAGCATATGGTATTTTTATTTTAACTATTTTGCAGTCTTTGTAAGATAGTTCTATATGTGTTATCCTGGTGTTAGTGTCTACTGTTTGCACATTCTTACTCAAATTGCAATCTTAATAAGGTTCCTGTTATGAAAATTAATTTTTCTTTTAAACTTGGATAATTGGGATTTATGTTATGGGGTCTGAAATTTTTCTCCCTAAATCTTCTGTAGGCCTTCTGTGGCTCTGCTTCATGGGGACAGGGGTGTTACCTCATTATTGCAGGAAGGAAAGGAGTTTCTCAGCCCCCATAACTCCTGGCAGAAGAAACTCTTCAGTGTGATTACATAGGGTAGGATTTAACCCCCTCACTAGGATAAAAGATAATAGACTTGGAAAAATATTTTCAAACCACATACCAATTGAAGACCTTATGCCAGATTGTATAAGGAATTCTTAAAACTCAATCACTGGAAAATTGTAAAATATAAAAATAACATAACTAGAGATACAAATGGCACATAGCATATTAAAAGGTATTCATCAACATTGCCATTAGGGGAGAGTAAATTAATACCACAGTGAGATGTCACTGCATATCTGTTATAGTAGCTTCAGAATAAAATTATAGTGATAATGTCAAATGTTTGTGAGGATTCAGGGGCCTTTCATATTTTGTTGGTTATTGTAAATCAGTACTGCCACTCTGGATAGAGCATGGTAATTGGTAATTTAACAAGGTTGTATGTTAGGCTTGCTCTATGATTTAACAATTGGACTCTAGAACATTTGTCCCAGCAAGATAAAAATTCAAGTCCATTTGTATGGAACTGGTCATGATGTCTTTACTCATAATACTCCCAAAGTGTAAACAACCAAAATGTCCTTTGGTAGTACATTATTGAATAAATTCTGGTACATCCTTGAATAATGCTCAGCAATAAAGTGGATGTGCTCTTTATACATGCAACCTTGATGAACCTCAGTAACATTGTGCTGAGTGAAACAAAAAGCAGCATCTATTTACACATGTGTTTTCAGTAACCAAACTATAGAAATAAGAGCAAATTAGTGGTAACCAGGGAACAGGAAGTACAGTGGGACAGGGTGGGATGGAAATGAATACAAAGAAGCACAAGGGAGTTCATCTGTGCTGCTGGAGTATTTCTGTGTCTTGATTGTAGTGGTGTTAATATGAATCTAGATGTGTGATAAAATGCATAGAACCACATTAATGATCATATTCACATATGCAAGAATTTGGATTATAAATGTTGTTTGTTTGTTTATCTGCTTGTTGTGTGCGTGCGTGCGTGGGTGGGGGGGGGGTTGTTAGGGTCTCTTACCACTGCAAACAAATACCCATCCAGCTTATGTGGGCAATGGAGAATTGAACCCTGGCCAGCAGGCTTTGCAAGCAAGCACCTTTAACCCAGAGCCATTTCCCTAACCCTTAATTTCCAGTATTATATTTAGTTACAGATATACAAGGTATCATTAAGAGACACTGGTTGGAGGGTAGGTGAGTTTCTTCATGTACCCACTTCCTGTGAATTCGAAACAAAAGGGTTCAATGATGATTCTCTTTGATCTGGGTTGATTTAAGTGTTGTTTTGATGAAGCTGGAATATAAGGGAAAACCAGCATTCTCCACTCCATACCCCTAAAATATCACAATGGCAGTGTAACCTGCACATACAACTAAATGTCTGTACATAATCTAATTTTGCCTATTTTATTAGTGTGTTTCTTTCATATATATAGTATATTTCTTTCCTTTTTAACATTACTTTTAATGGGAAAACTTAGTGTTCAGTTATATTTAGAGTTAGTGCTATGTTCTTAGCACTATGCTTTTCCTGCCAATAACAACATAGGACAGATGACATTCATATGTTCTACATACTTACAAGGATGTTCCTAAAATTGGCCAAACCCCAAAACAGTTTCTTTTGGTTTTTCATGGTAGGGTCTTGCTGTAGCCCAGGCTGACCTGGAATTCACTCTGTAGTCTCAGGGTAGTCAAAAACATTTTTTTGATAATTAAAATTACACTGTATTGGTATAGTGGTTTGATTTAGGTGTCCCCCATAAACCTGTGTGTTCTGAATGTTTGATCCCCATCTGATGGCAATTTGGGAATTGAAACTTTGTTGAGGTGTGTTGTAGGGAGGTGATGTTGCAGTCAGGTTCACATTGCTGGCATAAATCACCTGACCAAGAGCAGCTTGTGGTGGGGGGGGAGGTTTATTTTGGCTTACAGACTCAAGGGAAAGCTTCATGATGGCAGGGAAAAATTGTAGACATCACCTCTTGGTCAACATTAGGTGGACAACAGGAACAGGAGAGTGTGCCAAACACTGGCAAGGGAAAACTGGCTATAATACCCATAAGCCCGCCCCCAACAATACACTCCCTCCAGGAGGTGTTAATTCCCAAATCGCCATCAGCTGGGAACCTAGCATTCAGAACACCTAAGTTTATGGGAGAGACCTGAATCAAACCACCACAGTGGACTTATGGTTGTTATAGTTTCCTCTTCCCAGTGTTTTGGCATTTTTCCTGCTACTATTGTCTATCTGATGTTGTCCAAGAGGTAGTGTCCAGCCTCTGCTCATGCCATATTTTACCCTGCCATCATGGAGTTTTCTCTCAAGTCTGTAAGCCAAAATAACGCCTTTCCTCCTACAAGCTGCTATTGGTTAGGTGCTTTTTGTCAGTAACAAGAAGGTAACTGCAACAATTGGTAATACGGTAATTTCAGTCATCACTCACTATAACTATGACTAGGAGAAATGCATGGTAGCTGTAGTTATCGCTTTTTCTTGTACATAAGAAAGTGTAGTGGAACACAGGTGAGGAAATGTGGCCTCAATATAGAAAATCTGAAATATACTCAAATTTATTTAAACTACTTATGTAATACTTTGCAATTTTAAATTATACAGTGTATTTTGAAAGTACTCATTTTAGTGTACAAAAAAATAAAATATATGGGTCACCTTGTAAGCTGCTAATACAGTTATGACATACTAGAAAAAATTCTGACTTCAAGTATCAGGCCTGGAATATAATTTCACTTCTGCTGCTTAATAGACATGCCATGATACCTGTGTTCCTCAACTACACAGTATTATCCATGTACATATATATGCAAATAAAGTAAATGCAGAAATATATAATAAAAGTCATAAATATTGAGGTATTAAATATAAAAAAAGACATTAGAAAATGAAGGCCAACTTGGTTGCAAGTTTCAGAAGTAGTATGAAGGATAAGGGATTCAAAGTAGGCTTTGGAAAGTGAAAAGCTAGAGAGGGAAAGGAAGACACTTTCAAGAGAAGCCAAAGCCTGAGGTTAAATTATTACAAGAAAATCAGAGTTGAGAAATTTATACATTTAGGACCTGCCATGTATTCTATATTAAATTATGTTTTAAAAGATAGAAACTTTGGGGCTGGAGAGATTGCTTAGTGGTTATGGCGCTTGCCTACAAAGCCTAAGGATTCATGTTCAACTCTCCAGGTCTCATGTAAGCCAGATGCACAGTGACACAAGCAGGAAGGTCTCACATGCTCACAAGGGGGAGCACACATCTGGAGTTCTATTGCAGTGGCTGGAGACCCTGGTGTGCCCATTCTCTCTCTCTCTCTCTTTCTCTCTTTCACTCTTGCATTTTAAAAAGGCAGTCTGTTGGGCTTGCCTCAAAGAAATTTTTTTAAGATTTAAAAAAATTTATTTATTTATTTGCAAGCAGACAGTGAGAGATAGAAGAGAGGCAGACAGGGAGAGAATGGGTATGCTAGGGCCTCTAGCCACTGCAAACGAACTCCAGATGCTTGTGCCCCTTGTTTATCTGGCATACATTGATCCTGGAGAATTGAACCTGGATCCTTTGGCTTTGCAGGAAAATGCCTTAACTGCTAACCCATTTCTCCAATCCATCAAAAAAAATTTTTTTAAGATAGAAATTTTAAAGTTTTAAGCAGTGCATCTCATATTACATTATTAAAAGCATTTCATCAACTGCTATATAGTTTAATACTATTGTATTAATGTTAGGACACATGCTTGGTTGCTAAGAGCTCTTGTGTACTTTACCATAAAATCTTGACTGGTAAGAGTTACATAGCTTCTATTAGCTGACAACACGTTCTTTTGTTTACCAAGATGGATGGTCTAGTAATGAAGTGAGAGCAGTCATTTCTATGTGTTTTAAAGGCCTTATAGAATTGTTTTCACTTGCTATTATTGTATTTTTAATTTTAATTCTTCAAAATACTTTGGTAGTCTGATAAACTTCCTATTCTTAAATAATGGTTTCCATATTATAATTCTTTGATATAGTCACATAAAGAAACAAGTTGTTTTATGAAAGCTTAGTTTGCTATTAAATGATGGGGTTTACTTTGTATTTTATTAGAGCAAAGAATCTTTTGTGGTGAAAATAGATCTATCATTTTTTTAAAATAGTGAATCAAGCACAGATACTTGTAGATTTTTAGCCTTTGAGATGCTTTTGGTTATATGGTTTCAGTTTTACCTTTTCTTTGAACATATCTACCTTAAAATATTAATTTTGTGTCTATTGTATTCCAAATATTATACTATACATGGATAGGACAAAAAGAGTTATACAATATAGATCCTCAAGGGTATAGTAAAAAGAAAATATATATACAAACAACTGCAGTGCAAAACAGCTTGCTGCTAAGTACCATGAGCTCTGAAGGATTTCAAATTACAGAAAGTAATTTTGAGTGGCCAATCAAGAATGATTTCATGGAAGCAGGAGCATTAACTAATTCTTACAGCTTGGAAACAATATTAACATGCCAGTGTAATGTAAGAATCCTAAAATGACAGCTCTCCCAGCAGTGTCAAAGATTTTGTCTTTATAAATCGGGGGAATCATTTCATTCCAGTAAATGGTTAATATCTAAACATTACTAATTTATGGGAAGTGTTTATACTTTTATAATAAGTATTTTATGTATAATGGGTAATTGATGCCTTTATGCTTTATGTTTTTAGGCCATGAATATTGTGGTTCCGTTCATGTTTAAATATGCTGTAGACAACCTCAACCAGATGTCGGGAAACATGCTGAACCTGAGTGAGGCACCAAATACAGTTGCAACCATGGCAACAGCAGTTCTGATTGGCTGTATGTGTGATTCTTTAATCTATCTACAGGTGTTGACTTTCTTCAAGAAGGTTTCACCATATTTGAACAGATGACTTTTTCAGCACAAACACAACTTAGCATTTTGGATGTTTATTATTTTATGTGAGAGTTTTTTTTGTTAAAACTTGACTGACTTTGCAAAAAAATCCATGATTAACAGTAATGTTTTCTATGTTTAAGAAGGCAATAATATGAAATGAGATAGTAAATTTATAACAACCACTTCTAATAGAAATGTTTTGTAATTTATAAGATACCTTTCTGGTAAAGAAAGTTAACTTTTTCCTAATTCAATATTGAATAGAATTTGTTTACTATTGATATGTACACTAATTCTTTATTGAAATATTTTTATTGAAATCTGAAATTTGAAAAGAACACAATATGAATGTATTGTGGCCCCACACATTACAAAGGATGCTTTCACTTGAAAGACATGAGTGGGGTCATGTCTTTTCAAGATTCCAGTTAGTTTTCATTTGTTATTCAAAACAATTTTATTAGATTAAAAGCATCAACAGATATTGTATACTTATCCATAATGAGGCCACATGGACTATTATTTATTAAAAGTATCTTAATTAGAAAAAAATTCAACATCTGAAATCTAGGGGAAAATAATAGGATTTATGATGATAGGTTACTCATTAGGACAGATGAGTTCTAGATGTCTCTTATTATAAATACTCTCTCATATAAATTGATTTATTCATTGTACAAAGAATTTCTGAGAATGTGACACTTTCCCAATACCATGATTTTAATGTTTAACACCCTATTTTTGTATTGTTTCTAATGTCATATTAGATGGTGTATCCAGAGCCGGAGCTGCCTTTTTCAATGAAGTTCGAAATGCAGTGTTTGGCAAAGTAGCCCAGAATTCAATCCGAAGAATAGCCAAAAATGTATTTCTCCATCTTCACAACTTGGATCTGGGTTTCCACCTGAGCAGACAGACAGGGGCTTTATCTAAGGCTATTGATAGAGGGACAAGGGGTATCAGTTTTGTCCTCAGTGCTTTAGTGTTTAATCTTCTTCCCATCATGTTCGAGGTGATGCTTGTCAGTAGTGTTTTGGTAAGTAGTACATTTTTCATTGTAAGCTTTACAGTCTCATTAATAGCAATTGAATATTTGAAGCTATTATGCTATTGAGTGCCCATGGGTTTGAAAGTAAATTCTAAAATGCCAGGAAGATTATGTAGTTTGTCTCATTATTTTGCCACAAGCTTCAAAGAATGTCCAAATTCATTTTTTCGTAAGGAACTGTTTACTCATACACATAGAGGTAGTGAATAGTGCTTGCAAAGTTATTTAGCAAAGAATTTTGTATATGGACTTTGATTAATATGATCAGACTACACCTAGGTTTCTATTCACCAACTCTAATACTTCAGGTAATAAGTTAATTCATCTTCAGGCTTATTGTACTAGTTTAGTATCAGCATTTGATGATGGTGTAATTGTGGCAAGTATAGTTTGACTTTTTTTCTTGCTACCTAGAGTAGATTGTCTAACATATTGGATGTTTACTTGTTATTGACATATATAACTTACCAGTGTCATACTTTTTTTTTTTTTTTTTGCTTGTTCGAGGTAGCATCTCATTGTAGCTCAGGCTGACCTGGAATTCGCTATGTAGTCTCAAGCGGGCCTTGAACTCAACAGCAATCCTCCTACCTCGTTCTCCTAAGTGCTGAAATTAAAGACATGTACCACCATGCTCAGCTATCATACTTATTTTTAAATATTTTATTTTTTATATATTTATTTGCAAGAGAGAGAGAAGCAGGTGCAGAGAAAGAGAATGGGTGTGCCAGGGCCTCCAGCCACTGCAAATGAACTCTAGACGCATGCACCACCTTGTGCATCTGGCTTACGTGGGTCCTGGGGAATCAAACCTGGGTCCTTTGGCTTTGCAGGCAGGCACCTCAACCACTAAGCCATTTCTCCAGCCCTATCATATTTCTTATATTTACCTTTTGACTGAGGTTTCCTGTTATATGTTATAAACCCCTTGACAAGACAGTGAATGCTTCTTGTTTTTTCTCTTAACTTCTTTTTCCAGTATTACAAATGTGGTGCCCAGTTTGCATTGGTAACCCTAGGAACACTTGGTACATATACAGCATTCACAGTTGCAGTCACGCGTTGGAGGTATGATATTCCCCAAAAGCCAATCAAGGTTCTTAAGTTAGTTTTGTGTTTATAGCTTACATTTTATGCTTGTTCCCTTTGTCTTACAGAACTAGATTTAGAATAGAAATGAACAAAGCAGATAACGATGCAGGTAACGCTGCTATAGACTCACTGCTGAATTATGAAACTGTGAAGGTAATCTGTCTAAGTATACTTTTGTCTGCCTTTCACACTGCACAAAGATTTGTTCTGTCATTTAATTTAATAAGTGCTGTAAAGAGCACCAGGTTAGGGTAGGACCAGTAGGTGTGATGGAATAATACTACTTTATTTTTCTTTTGTTCAGAAGTGTTCTGTATTTCCTTCTCAGTTTCTGTTTGTCAGCATCAAAATTTTACCTTCTGACTTAATTTATAAATGATAATAAACATATTATTGTAGCTTGATTGTGAATGAACATTAAGTTAATCAAGCTGGAATGTAAGTTCTTGATTCTCTTTCTATCCTTCAGAGTGCCTAGCATACTGCTTTTCCTGAATTCTTTCATTCATTTTTTTTGCATTGTTTCACTTAACAAATTGGTGGATTCCTGTCATGTACAAAGCATGATACTAAGTGCTGCGGTGGGAAACATGATTGTGATGTAATCTTTGTTTTCCTCGAATTATTACCTACTAGAAAAGTGAAAGTAAATATGCAGTTGTCTGGACACAAAATATGATGTGGTGAGGGCAATGGGAACTTTGGAGTATTCAAGGGACCATGGGAAAGATTTTGTGAAGGAAGTATAACTAGTGGAAGGTGTTCTAGCTTCTAAGTAGCTAGGCTTCAGTAAATGTTGGATGAATATTGAATACAGTCCATTGTAAAAAAGAAAGAAAGAAAGAGAGAGAGAGAGAGAAAGAAAGAAAGAAAGAAAGTAAAAACTGGAATAGTCCCATAGTCTAATGTACTGAAAATCTTTTTTTATTTGCAAGCAGGGGTGGGGAAGAGGGAGATGGGTGCACCAGGGCCTCCTACTACTGTAAACGAACTCCAGATGCATTTGCTATTTTGTGTATCAAGCCTTATGTGGGTATTGGGGAATTGAATCTAAGCCATCTCTCCAGCCCTTGAAAATCAATTTTTTATTATGGGGTTTGCAGTATAAAAGTATATCTCTGTATATGAAGTGTAATGAATCATATTCTAATCATGTAAAAGACTACATTCCAATTATACTTGTTCATAGCTACTATTTTTATATTTTTATAGTATTTTAATAATGAAAAATATGAAGCGCAGAGATATGATGGATTTTTGAAGACATATGAGAGTGCTTCATTGAAAAGTACCTCCACTCTGGCTATGTTAAACTTTGGCCAAAATGCTATTTTCAGTGTGGGATTAACGGCTATAATGGTGCTTGCCAGTCATGGAATTGTAGCAGGTAATGGACCTGTGGTTATCACATTAGAAACTTATTTCAATTAGCTTTTATAAATAAGGAGCAATGGAATGAATGTGTATGTCTTTATTAATTATAAAGGATGCTTAGTAAAACACTTTAACATTTTAGAGGGTTTTTTTTTTGGCGGGGGGGGGGGTGTTCAAGGTAGGGTCTTGCTGTAGCCTGGGCTGACCTGGAATTCACTATGTAGTCTCATGAGTGACATTGAACTCATGGCTATCCTCCTAGCTCTGCCTCCCAAGTACTGGGATTAAAGATATGTGCCACCATGCTCAGTGGAGTATTGTTTTTTTTTTATATCAGAATATATTTTCTTGATGTTTTCTTTTAGTTCCTTTGGTTAGCACTATCTTACTCATTGAATGGGCTTACTGTTTGTACATTTTATGGGTCTACAACCTGATTCTTTGAAGAGACACTTTTTGTAGCAGCTAGTATTTAAAATTTCTCTTGTAGACCTGATAGAAGTGTTTTATCTAAAGGACCAAAATGTAGGCCATCTTATTTTTATAATTACTAATAACTTTACAATTTGTCTTCCAGGTTTTTTTTTTCCATTTATATAACACTTAAAAAGTAAATAATGCCAGGTATGGTGGCGCACACCTTTAATCCCAGCACTTGGGAAGCAGAGGTAGGAGGATTGCTGTGAGTTTGAGGTAAACCTGGGCTACAGTGAAACCTACCTCAAAAATAAATAAATGATATTTGTCCCTCTTTTCTTTAAGCGTCCTCACTCAATTAGAATTCATTCATTCACTGTGACATTAATATGAGGCTTATTCTTGGTTATGAAATCAATTTACTCCAATTTTTTTTCAAGGTAGGGTCTCACTATAGCCCAGGCTGACCTGGATTCACTGTAGAGTCTCAGGTTGGCCTTGAACTCACAGCGATCCTTCTACCTCTGCCTCCCAGTGCTGGGATTAAAGGCGTGCACCACCATGCCGGCTAATTTGCTCCAATTTTTAATGTATGTGTTTTTAATAAAAATTTATACTATAAAAAACCCTATTGCCTTGGAGAATAAAGGGGACATTTATTTATTTATTTCAGTCCTTAATCCATTTTTATATTACACAGCATATAGTGTGCTTTTCCCATTCTTCCTAGTATATGTCATATTGTTTATATTACCTAATGATTTCATATACTGTGAAGTTTTTTCATCCTTATAGTTGCTAATTATGTATAGTTTGAACAGTGTGTCATAGAACTCGGTTATAAAGTTCTCTGTCTTAAGCTGGGAAGGTTTATAACATCCATCTAAAAGTCTCTTTTTTTTTTCTTCCACCAATTGCATAATAAGGTACCCTTACTGTTGGAGATCTAGTAATGGTGAATGGACTGCTTTTTCAGCTTTCATTACCTCTTAACTTTCTGGGAACTGTGTATAGAGAGACCAGACAAGCACTCATAGATATGAATACGTTGTTTACTCTACTCAAGGTAGACACCCGAATTAAAGTAAGTAACCCATATAGTACCTTCTCAAGAGAACAGCATCTCATTAATACTGGATTGTTCTAGGGGAATATTCTGACATTACCTTGTTAAGAAAGCAATTTCTGTCTTGAAGGAATTGGGAATGGCATGTGTATTAAAAGGTTTTCACTCCCATGTTTAAAAATTTACAACATTAGCAAAGAATATTACCAAGAAACAGTGTGTTACACTATTTGCACTTACACTGGATTCACTTTTATTAATAATGACATAGAACATATAGTTGCCTCTCTTCATATACTCCATCCCTGTTTCCGGACCATTATTCTTCCTACCATTCTTTACCCCAAGAAGTTTCCCAGCAACCAAAATATGCAGGAGTTTTAATTCTAAACATGTTTAGAAGTGACCTCCTATTTCCCTATTGCTTTCTTTTTCTCTCTGTGAATTAAGGAAATTGCATAGTTATACTCTAAGTATTGTATAATGTTCTTGTTTTTTCTCTGCTAGGACACCGCAATGGCATTTCCCCTTCAGATAACACCACAGACAGCTACGGTGGCCTTTGATAATGTGCATTTTGAATACATTGAAGGACAGAAAGTCCTTAATGGAGTATCTTTTGAAGTTCCTGCAGGAAAGAAAGTGGCCATTGTAGGAGGTAGTGGGTCAGGGTGGGTAATATATTTATAAAATTCTACTATATTGATTGATATTTCTGGCTATAGCTTTTTTTCTTTTTCTTTTCTGGTTTTTAAGGTAGGGTTTCACACTAGTCCAGGCTGACCTGGAATTCACTATGTAGTCTCAGGGTGGCCTTGTACTCATGGTGATCCTCCTACCTCTGCCTCCCAAGTGTTGGGGTTAAAGGTGTGTGCCACCACGCCCAGCTAGCTTTTTTTTTTCTTATTTGGATGAGTACTGTGGTTTAAACTGGAGGCTCTGTAATGCCAACAGACACTAAATAACCTTTCTTCATGTCCAATTTCAGGAAAAGCACAATAGTGAGGCTGTTGTTTCGTTTCTATGAGCCTCAAAAAGGTAGCATTTATGTTGCTGGTCAAAATATACAAGATGTGAGCCTGGAAAGCCTTCGGAAAGCAGTGGGAGTGGTACCTCAGGTATTGAAAAACAGAAAAATGCAAGTTTGGGAACATTTGTTAGGTTGGTGGCTATGTAAACAGAACAGTTTGATTCCAAGATGTCAATATATGCTAAAGAAGGGGGTAGTTTTTAGCCCTGGAAGAAAGGAGGGAGGAATAGAGGGAGGGAAAATATTTAGGTTATAGCAAGACATATGAATTAGTCACAGCTAATATTTATTATACAGTCCAGTCCTGGAACAAGTACCTAGTCTCTGGAAGAACAGATCAGACTATAGGAGAAGAAAAAAACATGTAAGAAAGTGATGAATATGATCATGAGCATGATGACTCAACCGTATAATCGCAGCACATAGGAGGTTGAGGAAGGAGGATAACCACAAGCCTGAGGCCAACAATACATAAATTCCAGACCAATCTGGGCTACAAATTGAGATCCTGTCTTAAAAATATTTTAAAAACAAAAGTGATGAGGCAATGAATTACCATTTATAAGAGGTCCTAGGGTGATTCGATGTGTTAACGCTCTCCTTTATCCTGTCTTGGACTTGCAATCCCAAATTTTATTGGGTATGAATCATCTAGAGAAATTATTGAAATTCCAATTTTTTTCCAGACCCTACGTCTGATTTTAGAGGGCACTGTGGGCCCAGAATCATATAATTTTGAGCATGCATCTTGGATGGTTGTAATAGATGAACTGTAAAACTGTATGTTGAGAAATGTTAACCTAGAATATTTAAATAAACTGTATTTAGGGTTGTAGCCTCATAGGGCTTACTGTCTTCATTCATTTAAGTTGATTCCTGCCAGTTTTGGGGGCTGATTGATTACCCTTGTTCCTTTGAAAAATAAAACAATTTATTTGCAAAGGAAAAAAAGATTCTTATTGGAAACATTAACAGTATAATTGAGATGAACAATAGGACACTTTTTTACCAATTAAATTAATAAGGCTTTTGAAATTCATAATATCCAATTTGGATAAAACTATGTAAAATATCCTTGCTTTTCTGGTGGAAGTCTGTAGCTTTAAAAAAAAAATGGCTTTCTTGATAAGCAACATATATGAAATGCCTGAAAAGTATTTATACTCTTTTTTTCTAATAATTCAGTCTCTAGGAAATTTTGGTAATTAAAGCTATAAACACACAAGTCTTTATATAGAGAGATTTTCATTACAGCAATATTATTTTTATTTATTTGACAGCAGAGAAAGAGAATGAGCATACCAGGGCCTCCCACTTCCATAAACGAGCCCCATATGCATGTGTCACTTTGTGCATCTGGCATTACATGGATACTGGGAAAGTGAACCTGGGTCATGTTTCAAATGCAAATTAAAAATATCTTAGAAGCCAGGTATGGTGGCACACACCTTTAATCCCAACCATCGGGAGGCAGAGGTAGGAGGATCACTGTGAGCTGGAGGCCACCCTGAGACTTCATAGTGAATTCCAGGTCAGCCTGGACTAGAGTGAAACCCTACCTTGAAAAACCAAAAAAAAGTCTTAGAAATATAAAAAAAGATTTAATTTCATAAGTAAGGAAATGCTAATATAAATAAAAATCACATGTTACCTCTCAAAATAGCAATAAATAAAATTATAAATGGCAGGGATACTACAGATAAGGATAACTGGCAACCCCATGCCATTGATGAGAATGTACTCATGTATTACAGTTGCAAGATAGTTGAGCAGTGATATCACATAGTAAGCACCTACTATCTTTTGGCCCATCAGTTTACTTCTAAGAATCCCTCTCACATAAATACTCAGGTTATAAAGTCATATGCATTATGATGTTTTGTTCCGACAGTAGCAAAATATTTGTTAATCATATCAGTGTTTATTAATATCTATAATATGAGATATAAAACTATTAAAAGAATGAAATATGTTCCTGTTAGATACATTGATAATCTCTAGGATATGTTAAATACAAAAAGCAATTTGCAAAGAAATATGCATACACTGGGTTCCCTTGTAATGGGAAAAGCATATGTTTAGGTATATAAATGCATAGAAAAGAGTCTGAAATTTAAAAAAAAAATCATACATAATGATTATCTCACAGAAGGAGTGGGACCACAGGGACATAGAATGATAAAACTGACTGTTATGTTTTTATTCTTTGCATCTTTATGTCTTTACAATTATTTTAAATTTTTGTAATGAACATATATGCAAATGTATATATAAATCTGCTTTAGGATGCAGTCCTCTTCCATAATACCATTTACTACAACCTCTTATATGGAAATATCAATGCTTCACCTGAAGAAGTACATGCAGTGGCAAAACTAGCTGGTCTTCATGATGCAATTCTTCGAATGCCACATGGATATGACACCCAAGTAGGGGAACGAGGACTCAAGTTATCAGGTGACCAAAGATTTAAAATTTTCCATCTATATATTTTCTTCAAAGTAACTTGTCTGAGATATTTATATTATTGATACAAGCTCAGATAGATCAATGCTAATTTTTAGTCCAAAATCTTCATGTTAAACAAAAGCCAAGATTGTTACTCATCAGGAAAAGTAGCAAGAGTTGCGATAAAAAATGTGGTAGTGAATAGTGTATATCTCTCATCATTATATCCTGGGGGTAAGGTTTTCATCTATTTACACGTGACTGTTCATTTTCTTATCCATGTTAGCTCAGTGGTCAAGGAAATTTTGAGGCTAATATGTTGCTTTTTAAGTGTTTAATCACAAGAATGCTAGATTTAATGATCACCTTAAGATGACTGAAATATTTAGTAGGTTCATTAAAATGTCTTTACCCTAAATAATTTGAATTATAGAAGTATACTAGTGTCCGATGTTCAAAATTATATATTGATGTAACTTATGCAAGCATCCTACATTATGTTTATTCTTTATTTTCTTTTTTCTATTTGTGAGAGAGAGGGAGGCAGATAGAGAGAGTGGACACATAAGGGCCTTTAGCCACTGCAAACAAATTCCGGGTGCATACACCACTTTGAGCATCTGGCTTACGTGGGTCTTGGGGAAACGATCCTGGGTCCTTTGGCTTTTCAGGCAAGCTCCTTAACTGCTACGTCATCTCTCCAGCCCTATATTATGTTTATTCTTTAATTTAGGGAGGAAATGCATATATTTGGGATCAGGGTAAGGCAAAAATAGAATGAAGTATATCCTGCATGAGTTTTAGTGAATCCCCATTCCTCTTCATTACAAGCCCCTTCATTTACTCACAACATTAGGTCTTTGCCATGTGCAGGCTCCTTACAGACCTGCTGCCAAGGAATTTTTGGTGTCTTAAAAGGTTTGATTTAGCTTTAGAATATTTTAAGCAAAAATTATTTTCAAGTTAAGTTATTTGGTCATAACTTTGTAATAGCAGATGCTTACATCATTCCAGTCCACCTTTATAGTTTGTCATTACTCTTGATATGAGTAGTTTTCAATTAACTAGCCCATCTTCAAGTTATATGTCCATTTGGCTCATCCTAGGGATCCTCATTTGATTATGCAATGTAGGTTAGCCCTGTCAGTGTATTATGGCACCTTAGCCAGCTATACCATACTCTATTTTTAATGCTTTTTTTCCTCCTCTCTCTCTGCTTTTGGAGGTTGGAATAACTAAAGAAAATTTATTTTTACCTGATACCCATTGCCTTACAACAGTCTCTCAAAATGACCCATTTATTACTAAGCATTTATGTTAATTATACTTGGGAATAAACAGACAGTTCTTCTCCATGTTCTAAAATACTACTGAACAGAATTAAAACTGATTTGGTTTATACTTGAAATGTGAGAGGCATTTCAAAACTAATCCTTCTTAGAAGGTACTTCTTTTTAGGAGCTTTCTTCTTTGGGCTTGGTAGGTGGGCAGGAAGAAAGTTCTGGTATGACTGATTTGAAAACAGAATTTGATCCTATGAGACAGAGGGGAGTGGCTATTATGAATTTAAACTTACTAATGTTAACATAAGGATCTCTTTTTAGAAGTCAAAGGTAGTAATTATTGAACAAGTAAAAATAAAATAGTACTTAATATACTAGGTAATGAGAAGAGTTTTTTTTATCCCTGAAAATATTACCTGAGTTGAAAAATACAAGTCTTTTTCATACACAAATAAATTAATGCGTGATTGACAAGAAAAGAGGCCAAAAGGGTATACATATTCATCTATACTTCCAAAGTATATAACAATGATGACCTTAGACCTATAGGATATCCAATTTTAAAAGGTTTCTTTATATTTAATTAATATATTTTTACTATCTAAGATGTAAATTCTTCCTAAATATTTATTTCTATATTCAAGAATTAATGTGGTCTTCACAATCCCTACTAGGATGCCCTGCATCCCCAACAACTAGGGTCCCTTGAGGGGTTGAGCAGGGATGAGGGAAAGGAAGGTACCAACATATGCTATTTACATACTGAGTATGTCCATAACTAATAAAAAAAAGAATTAATGTGGTCTTGTACATTGTGATAGGAAGAATATCAAACTGGAGTAAAATCTAATCTACTCTAGATTGTGCTGGAACTTGCTTGTTACCTTAAATAACCTTTCTTGACCTCTGTTTTAGTTTTAAATTCTGTCATGGTAGAGGCCTATAAGAAATAAATTAAGGAATGGTAAAAGTATCTACTATATACTCTTACCTTGAAGAATGCTGAGAAAATAAAAAGGTTTCTCTCTCAAAAACTATCCTTAGGAATATTGATGACGTGTACCTTTCATACTAGTTTTTATTCATTGTTTCATGTCTTCAAGTATTCCAGTCTAAGATATTATATTTGTTTTTGGCTTTGTGGATTCTCTAATACTGAAATTTTTCTAAGATTGATGGACATTGCAAAGTATCTATAATATAAAGTTATGTATGTATGTATGTATACACACATATATATAATCCTGGATTTGGTGAGAATAGAGAATCAAAAGTTGATATTTCTCCTCATTTGCATTCATGTCACATGACATGAAATCACATTTTGGCATTGCATTTAGTTTCAAGGAATATAGTTTATCAAAGGATATCATCTGTGAACTTGGGCTATACCGCTCACTGAAATGAAGAGTGAAAAGGAAGATAGGTGAATGTTGAAGGTATAACTTAATGATTGTAATCAGGAGAAATACTAAAAACAGGGCTTGGGAGATGGCTTAGTGAATAAAGTACTTGCCACGCAAGCATGAGGACCATGGTTCCTATCTCCAGCACTCATGTAAATGTAGGGTGAGCCTGGCTGCTCACTTGTAATCCCAGTACTCAGAAAGCAGAGACAGGGTATTCCCCAGGGCAAGTTGTCTAACTAGACTATCTAAGTCAGTGAGCTGTGTGTTCAAATAAAAATCTGCTTCAGTAATTAAGGTAGACAGTGATCAAGGAGAACACCCAGCGTCAACCTCAGGCCTTCACATGTACATGAACACTTGTATGTGTGCCTACAAACATGCATACACACCATGCACGCTCACATGCCAAAAAAGATACAAAATATTCCTATATTGTTTCCTTAAGCTAAACTTTTTCTTTGCTAGGAGGAGAGAAGCAGAGAGTAGCAATTGCAAGAGCCATTTTAAAGGACCCCCCAGTCATTCTCTATGATGAGGCTACTTCCTCATTAGATTCAATTACAGAAGAGGTGAGTGACAGTGAAAATGTGGAGCTCTTTAACTTTTTTCTTTGAATGTTGGAGTTACTTTATATTTTGAACAAATTTCAGTAAGATACTATAAAGAAAAATGCACAGCCCTTTTCCTCCATTTAGCAGGTGTTAATGGTAAAAAATGCTGTGTTGCATTGAACTAGATAATGCATTGTTAAGTCTAGCCACAATTATGTCTCCTGTTGGAAATGGGTAATACGTTATGCTGTTGATGTATTAACCTTGTGTCTTACAAGGACAAATTTCCTAATAGGTTAATGAAGAAAAAGAGTTTTAGCTTCTCCTGTTGCCATTTTATACTCATTAATACAAACCATGTAAGGGTTTGTAACACTTTTGACACAGAAAAGCCTTTCACTTATCATGGAGCAATTCATTGAGGTGCAAGTTAGGCACAGCCAATCCTCAGCACTGGTATTGGTTTGCATTTGTTTCCCAGGAAGTTTCATATAACAGCAAGATTTTGGAACTGATGTCATACTACTACAGCAACTATATTATACTTCATAATATATTTGTGTTACATAAAAAAGTCCATAGCCATAATAATTTCATGATCTGAGCTCCTTAATCTACAACTAAAGATAGGAGGATATTGTCAGTTGCCACCATTTGCCTACCTTTCTATTTAGTCCATGGTATAATCCTAAAGTAAAGTGTAAGTGTACTTTAAGCTTTACAAAAGTATATGATACAATAGTTGCCTATGGGCTTAAATTTTAGGGCCCATTGTTTCATCATTTCATCAGTTAGATTTCAATGTGAGTTAATGTGAGGATTTGTTATGTTTAAAGTGAACCATATGTAGGACTAACCCCATTCAAAAGAATAATAAGACAGCTGGACATGGTGGAGCATGCCTTTAATCCCAGCACTAGAGATAGAGGTAGGAGGATCACTGTGAGTTAGAGACCAGCCTGAGAGGACAGTAAGTTCCAGGTCAGCCTGGGCTAGAGTGAGACCCTGCCTTGGAGAAAAAAAAAAAAGAACAATAAAGACCTACTTGCAAGAACTTTATACCTAAAAATGTATTGTACAGGCTTCAAGTTACTTCTTACACAAGTTAAAATGTCTAATAGATTTTGAGTTACATAGCATTGATGTGTCAGAAAACATAACCAATTAAGGATCCTCAAAGAGGAGTTCCAGAAGATATGGTAAATTTCAGTGGGTCTTTCAAAAAAGTCCACAGCGCTCAGCAGGATGCCAGTTTAAGTTCTAACAGGAAGAAAGAGGGCTCTCCACAGGTGTTGGAGATTCTCTTAGTGTGGCCCTGCAGTAGATTGTCAGTCTGCCCTAGTAAAATGTAAGGTCTTTATTTTTTTACATAGTAATCAGTTCTCAATAATATGCCTTTAATAAATGAAATGCTTAGAAATATCTGTGGGAAGCCAATGGATATATCCCCATTGCCCACACTGCTCTCTCCATCAGGCTAGCTATGCTTAGAGTTGACTATTTGTTAGTTGTTTTTTTTTTTAATATTTTGTTTATTTATTTGAGAGAGAGAGAGGAAGAGGCAGATAGGAAGAGACAGTGGGCATGCCAGGGCCTCCAGCCACTGCAGACGAGTTCCAGATGCATGTGCCCTTTGTGCATCTGTCTTATATGGATCCTGGGGAATCGAACCAGGGTCCTTAGGCTTCTCAGTCAAACACCTTAATGGCTAAGCCATTTCCCCAGCCTACTGTTTTTTTTTTTTTTAAATAGAAAATACATACCTTCCACAGACTGTTATTTCAGAGACATTTTGCCTATCTTAAAATGAGAGAGAAGCAGAGAGACAGAGATAGACAGAGAAAGAAAGATAGATAGAAAGCAAGAGAGAGAGAGAGAAAGGAGAGGAGGAGGGGGAGGGGAGGGAGAGGGCAGGGGAGAGGAGAGGGAAGAGGAGAGGAGAGGAGAGGAGAGGGAGGGAGGGAGGGAGGGAGGGAGGGAGGGAGGGAAGATGTGCCAGGGCCTCCTGCTACAGCAAATGAACTCCAGATGCATGCACCACTTTGTGCATCAGGCTTTACGTGGGTACTGGGGAATTGAACTTGGGCCATCAGAATCTGCAAGCAAGTATTTTTAACTGTTGAGCCATCTACCCAGCCCCTTCTTTTAAATATTATAGCTCAGTTGCTTACATATTTAGTTTGTGTATAAAATGTACATAATGAAAAATTAATTAACCTTTTTATGTTCCTTTAGGAAAGGTATGATTATTTTAATTTACATTTGTCTAATGGGTAGTTCTGCGCTTTTTTGTTTGTTTTCCCACTGTCATCAAACTTTCAGACTATTCTTGGTGCCATGAAGGATGTGGTCAAGCACAGAACTTCTATTTTCATTGCACATAGATTGTCAACAGTGGTTGATGCAGATGAAATTATTGTCTTAAGCCAGGTAAGAATTGAACTTTAAAAAGTAGTATTTGAAGAATGTTGGAAATTGTTATAGATACAAGAATTTCAAATATTGCTTCTAATAAAATATATAGAAGTTGAAGCCAGGCATGATGGTGCACATCTTTAATTCCAGCACTCGGGAGAGGCAGAGGTAGGAGGATCACCATGAGTTCGAGGGCACCCTGAGAATACAGAGTGAATTCCAGGTCAGCCTAGACTAGAGTGAGACACTACCTCGAAAAACAAAGCAACAGCAAATTACATATATATATATATGTGTATATATATATACACACACACACACACACACAAAGATATATATATGGAATGGAAGTTATATTCTGTAGATGAGATTGAGGATTGTGGTTTAGCCCCTTTTGTAGGAAATAATGCATGAAATTTTTAAGAAGAAATAAATTTTTTTGACTCAGTCTTTTTAAGGTATTAAAAACAAATTTGATTAGGAAAGCATTAATCCTTCATGATAGAAGCAAGTTTTCAAAGGTGCCTACATAAAACATTTTTATCTGCATTAGTTTTTGCTCTGAATAGAATCTTTGTCCAATGATGTAATTATGTAATGGTATATGTATCCTTAATGTCTAAAAGAAAATTACTGTAAAATAAAAATGGTAATTTTCCTTTTTAGGGAATTACTATACAACTGTATTATCAGAATCAGAATGCCATTATTGTGATCAGTAGATTTGAAAATTGTAACTTTCGCTTCTCTCTTTAAGAATATATTCTTTTCATTACTAGTACTTGATTATTTCTAATACTTTTCAGTTTTCTATATCAGATTGATTATTTTTGTCACATCTTCAACTCTTTTTTCATTTTGAAACTTCAAAGTAAAGAGAAAGGAAGAAATTGTATTCTTTCTATATTTTGAGTTATTGAGAAGGACTTTTTTTTTCTTGTGCTGGGGATTGAACCCAGGGTCTTAGTGCATGCTAGGCAAGTTCTTGACCCTTTAGCTATATATCCTCAGCCTGAAAGGTACTTTGGCATTCCACTAAAACTTATTATAGAGTGTTCAATACTGTAAAATTTATACTGTATTTGTATATGTGTGGCTTTAAGCCTTTCTATTAGATTCATTGTAAAATAAGCCAATTTTTCCAGTATGATTATACCATAATTCTTCAATGGGAAATCATTCTATCATTAATGTTCACAAACCTGAAATAAAGTATGATGTTTTCGCTTTTTACTTTTTTCCAGTTCTATGCAATCATGTTGTCAGAGCCCTTTCTTATTAGTAGAAAATGTTAGTTTACAACATTGCCATTGCTAATTTATTAATGACTATAGCACCTGTGTATATACAAGCTCTCTTAATGTTAATATTTGTTGGCTCTATAATTACTTAATTATGTGACCTTAGATTCAAGTACTGGTCTGTCATCTCCTGTATTCTGTCAGTGTTTGCTTACAGTATTCATGTTAAGGTGGCATATGTGGGCTGGAGAGATGGCTTAGTGGTTAAGTGCTTGCCTGTGAAGCCTAAGGACCCCGGTTCGAGGCTTGATTCCCCAGGACCCACGTTAGACAGATGCACAAGGGGGGCGCACGCATCTGGAGTCCGATTGCAGTGGCTGGAAGCCCTGGCACGCCCATTCTCTCTCTCTGCCTCTTTCACTCTCTGTCACTCTCAAATAAATAAATAAAAATCAACAACAAAAATCCTTTAAAAAAAGATGGCATATGTAGGGGATAACTGTCTAAACATGGAAGACATACTTGTTCATCTCATCTCCCTCTTACCAAATATGAATGTGAAGGAAAAAATACAAGGAAAAAGATACTAGGAGAATTGACACTGGACAAAAATATCAACAAACATGGGGACAAAGTTAAATAGATTACAATAGCTGACGTGGTAGAATACTATGATGTGCCAAAATGGAGAAAACTTAAATAACAAAAGAACATGCTTTATATTGTGGACTGTTGCAGTTGCTGACCAAAAGCAGCTGATGGGAGGAAAGTTATTTATTTTGGTATAAAGTCTCAAGGAGAAGATCCATGATGGCAGGGGAAAGATGGAGCAAAGGCTGGACATCACTTTGTTGGCACTCAGATGATGACAGCAGCAGGAGTGTGAGCCCAGCTGTAGCAAAGGGGAGCCCGCTGTAACAACCCTAAGCCTGCCTCCAAAAACATACCTCCTCCAGCAAGGCTGCCATCAGCTGGGAACCAAGCATTCAAAACACATAAGTTTATGGGGGACACCTAATTCAGACCACCAAATAGACCTCTGAAAAGGCTCAAGAATTAGAGGCACCAAGGTATGGGAAGAGGAGATGAGCATGAGGTTGAATGTAGCAAAATTAATGTTCATATAAGGAAGAACTAGAAGCCAAGCTTGGTGGCCCAAGCCTGTAATCCCAGCTACTTGGGAGGATGAGCAGGAGGATCACAAATTCAAGGCCACCCTGGGGGAAAATGTAGTAAGGCTGTGTCTCAAAATAAGAAAGTAAAAGAGGGCTTGAGATACAGCTTCCACGAAGTCGTGTAGCACTTACCTAGCATTGATGAAGCATCCCTGGATTCAGTTGCTAGCATGGAAAAAAAAAAAAAGACCAGTTCCCAGTACTCTTGCTCATCACTGCAATCTGGTATTTATCCCTTCCCAATCTTAGCAAGAAACTAGCAGTTTTCTTATCAGGAAATTACCTGAACACAGAGCACAGTAATAAGGAAGGGAGAGATTTACGGGAACCCAAAACATACCACGGGGTAGGACCACAGGTCTTTCTTACCATTGGTTCTAAGAACCTTGCCAACCACTTATTTATATCTACTGTCACAACTCTTTCTTTCATCATCAGATAATAGGGGAATTGTTCTCTGGGGAAACAAAAGTAGCTCCTAAAAGGATGTTTATATCAGGGGACACAGCAAAATGGCCAGGTATCCAAGTGATTATCCTGTGATGAAGCCAACCACTTAAGGCCATTCTCATGCATACAGCTTCCAGAATCAGCCTCTTGATGCTCCAGCCTTCTATGTTAGTAGGTAATAAACAAAGATCTCCCAAGCATATAGAGTAAGAGGAACTGCACAGAAAATGCACACAATGCAAAAGAGCATAAGAAAACTTTTAAAATGTAATATTTATAGAATTCATGGAAAATACAGCATTTCTAAAAATAAAGACAGGTGCTATTAGAAAAAGGAAAAGAAACAGCATGATTTCCAGAATATATGATTAAATGAGAAAAAATGTAGGGTGCAAAGCACTACATAATATGCCACTTTTTGCAAGGAAGTCTGGGAGGAGAATATATGTAAATGTGCTTATTTAAAAAATAGGAAACATGAAGCCAGGTGTGGTGGCATGTGCCTTTAATCCCAGCACTAGGGAGGCAGAGGTAGGAAGATCGCCGTGAGTTTGAGGCCACCCTGAGACTACATAGTGAGTTCCAGGTCAGCCTGGGCTACAGTGAGACCCTACCTCGAAAAACCAAAAATAAATAAATAAATTGTAAAGATGAAATAGAAACTAAAACAGTTGGCTACCTACACTCTAATGGCCTAAGTCAAGGATGCAAAAAGTAAATATTGAATGCAAACAGAAAGCCAACTGCTTCCATATCAAATTGCTAAGTACACAGCAAAATGGAATCAATCCAGGTAACTTTTAAACACATTACTCCAGTTGTATACCCACACAGGAATGTATTATAAGGACAAATATTCCAAAGAAAATTTGAAATTGATTTTGTTGGTTGTATTATGGGAGTAGCTATTTTGAAACTGTTTTATATGTAAGACTGAACATATAATGAGAAATACATTGCTGTTAGGAACAGAGATCTCATGTAGAAGAAAGATACAAATAAGAATGGTCAAAAGAAAAGGATCAATGTCATGATACTATATTGGAACAAATTATCAATATGAGTTCATGATATTTATAAAGTATTCTGATTATTCACTGAAAAGGCCTAGAAGTAGTGAAAGTCCAGGAATGAATATACCTGGCACACACATTCTGGACCTAAATTACTGTTTCTCAGTAACAGGAACCAAGCTTCCTTGGAGAAATAACTGATTCCAGATCTGGGACAGGGAAATTAATGAGCACATGCCATAAGGACATAGGAATCATTCTGAATGGGCTCCCACTGGCCAAATTTGGGATAATTGGAGCAGCACAAAGAATAATGACACTAATGAGTTGTAACACATTGAATAAAAAACTAATCTCTGCATCCATAGTGATACTTTTAAAACAAAAGTGCCAAAGGGAAAGGGAAAGACTTTTAAGAAGAATACCAACTAATGTATGTAGAAGGAATGATAAATTTAGAAAATCAGATTTTGCAACCACCATTGTAATGATTGATTCTGTAAAGAATCATCACTGGTTACTAAAGCCATATGGTGAAATCTGTTGAGTAGAATATTCAGTTGGCTTGAAAGTAAAGCCCATAAATTACTTATTATTTATAGAGGTAAGTTACCCATAAATAGAGACCCTTTTAGATACTTTTAACCATGTTATCAAATTTAATATTGGCAATGGAACAAAGGGACTTTCCTATTCCTCCTGTGATATACTGAGAATGCATCATCACCTATTTCTGACTAAAACAAAACAAACCAAAAAAACATAGCCTGGATCAAATAATCTGTAACAACTAGGCAAATACAAACTGATGGGCATTCTTTTAAAAACAGGCCTGGGTATTTCAGAAATGTCAGTGTCACACAGAGAAGAGCTTGGAAGCTGTTAGAAATTCAGCGTGTTGATCCAGGCAATACTCTAGTTACTTCCTAACCCTTTGCTCCCTTGCACTGTGCTCAATAAACTGTCAATATATTGATCTTGGTTGGATCCTAGAGGGGAACAAAAACAATAAAGTGCAATATTGAGACAATTTGATGAAGTATGAAAATGAAGTATATGTTAGATAAGAGAATCATACCATTGCTAAATTTCTTGAGTATGGTAGTTATAGTCCAGTCATACAAGAATACTTCCTTGTTTTAGGAACTAATGAAATATTTAGAGGTGCAGTATTATTGGCTTCTGCAACTCATTCTCAAGCACTTTGACAAAAACAATGTATACATGTTATACAGACACACACACATACAGTATATAATTGTTCACCTTTGGAGAGATTTCCAATAGTAACATAGAAAACTAAGCAAACAGAAAGATGACAGTTACTAAGTCTACAAAGAATAAAAAAAAATGTGTGAGAAAATGTATATAAAATCCTAGTACTGTGCTGTGGAGATGGCTCAATTGATAAAGCCCTTGCTTGATCACAACTGCATTCAGATCCCCAGAGCCCACATTAAAATAAAAAAAAAGACACAGCAGTGTAAGCATCTGTAATCCCAACACACCTATGGCAAAATGGGAGTCAGAGACAGGAGAAGCCCCAAACCTTACAGGCCAGCTAGCCTGGCAGACACGGAAGTGAACAAGGAGAGATCCTGGCACAAACAAGGAGGAGAGCAAGGACCAACAGCCAAAGTTGACATCTACACATGTGTATGTACACATAGACACACCCCCAAAAATCTTAGTGCTTGCATAATCCAACAGGAAATAATATACTCATGATAGCACACAATTCTCACATAGTCATAATAAATACTGAACCAGAATTTGTGATACAAGTGATATTAGAAGAGTGAAGAATAGGTAGAGATAATGAGTGCCATTCTCTAGTTTCCCTATTAAGAAATTAGTAAATAATGAAATAGCAGTATAACCACTTATATGTGTATGTGTATAAATTCAATATTCAGCCATAAGCACAGAAAAACTTCATTTATTTCACTTAATGGGTATGTTTTGTAAAAGTTTTAGCACCAGGAATACCAACAAAAGTAACAAAATTCCTTTTCTCTCCCAACTTTTTTTTAAATAATGGGAACTTTAACTATAATGAGGTAGCATGTGTGACATACTCATCAGACTATCTAGAAAAATTTTTAAATTTTATTTATTTGCAAGCAGAAATAGAGAGACAGAGAATATAGGCATGCCAAGGTCTCCAGCCACTGCAAATGAACTCCAGATGCATGTGCTACTCTGTGCATCTGGCTTATGTGGGTATTGGGGAATTGAACTCGGGTCGTTAGGTTTGGCAGGCAAGTACCTTAACTGCTGAGCCATCTCTCCAGCCCTCTGTCAACATTTTTAATAGTATTTGTCAAGACACAAATTTTTTTTTTTTTTTGGTTTTTCGAGGTAGGGTCTCACTCTAGCCCAGGCTGACCTGGAATTCACTATGGAGTCTCAGGGTGGCCTCAAACTCATGGCGATCCTCCTACCTCTGCCTCCCAAGTGCTGGGATTAAAGGCGTGCACCACCACACCCGGTTTAAGACACAAATTAATTGTAGATTGGAGTTTGAAATCCGTACTAAATCAATTCAGTGCTGTGTTAAATAGCCATTGTTCAGTTTGGGAGATGGCTCAGTGAGTAAAGTGCTTGCAATACAAGGATGAGGACCTGAGTTTGAATCCCTAGTACTCCATGTGAAAAATCCAGTCAGGCATACCTAATCCTAGAACTGTGGAAGTGGAGCCAGGGAATCTCTGGGCTTCACTCTTAGGTACTATAGCCAAATCAAGGAGCTCTGAGTTCAGCTAGAGACCCTGTCTCAAAGAATAAGGTAGAGATCAACTGAGGAAGACACCCGATCGTGGGCACACATGCACCCACATCCACAAACATGAAAATAGTCATTGTTGACAAAAAGAGCTACTAGAGGAAATGAACTTCATTTTCATTGTCTTTTTTGTTTTGTAAATATTATATATATATATATATATATATATATATATATATATATATATATAGAGAGAGAGAGAGAGAGAGAGAGAGAGAGGAGGGAGAGAAAGATTTCAAGATATTATTTCTAAATCCTTTAAATCCCTATATAAATATCAGTGCCTTTGATTTGAATATTTGCTGATTACAGAAAATACTACCTTCTTACATTTTTAACCTTTCCCTTCTAAACTTCAAAATAAAAAAAATTAAAGTATTAAAGTTTAATTTCATTGTGAACAGTGGTGTTTGTGAAATTGGGGCTTGTCAGCTGAACATAGAAGCATTTCTACCTCAATTTTCTCATTGGTCCTTTGGATGAGGAAAGAGAACTATTTGAATGGAAAGCCCTCAGAATCCTAATTTATAAATCATTATGTATTTTACTAGTTAAATGACTTTGATCCATGTTTATCTTGTGTTTACTTTTCAGGGTAAGGTAGCTGAGCGTGGTACCCACCATAGTTTGCTTGCTAACTCGGGCAGTATCTATTCAGACATGTGGCATACCCAGAGCAGCCGTGTACAGAACCATGACAACCCCAAATGGGATGCAAAGAAAGAAAATATCTCCAAAGAGGAAGAAAGGAAGAAACTGCAAGAAGAAATTGTCAACAGTGTGAAAGGCTGTGGAAACTGTTCCTGCTAAGTCATATGAGGCATTTTCCTTTCTTCTTTTTGGTTTGGTTTATTTTGAAATACACATTTGCACTGAGGCATACTTGTTTAATTAAAACCAAAATTGTACATTCCCATTTGCTATAATCTTGTTAAATAAGATATATTTAAAGGAGGATTTGAGTTTACATCTTTCACAATCTGTTGAATTATCTATAATTATCCCCAAATTATTTTCTTGTTACTGCCCTGGTTGTGTTCAGTGCATGATTTTTGTTAATCATTTGACTTTACCCATTACTTTTTTTGAAGTCTGACATCCATTTGATATACATAACCAGATGAATCAGATTGGTTTCCAAATTTATGTAGCTTTTTAAAACCTTCTTTAAGCTGAAAACAATTGTAGGAAGAGTACCTTTTTTAATATTAAAGAACAAGAAAGAAAATGAAAACAATGTAGATTGTTTCTCTTCTCTACTCCCTCCAAATAAAGCACTTCATTGATATGAAAACTAGGTTGCAAACACACTTAAAGTTAGAACTTGTCAGAAATAGACATGTATTTATACTTTGGATGTTTCACTTTATAGAAACCTATACTTAAAAATCTTGAAATATTTCTAATTATGTGTGTTTTGGAGGAAATACTTTAATTCTCATGTGACACGGAATATTATCTTTAACCACCATTGTAGCACTTGTCTAGTGATCAGAATTTTATGTTTCCACCAAAATGAGTCATTGCTTTTGTTCTGGACCAAAGCTTATGTATTTTTCTTTAAAAACTCACAAACTGTCATTTGAGTGTTGCTACACTGGGAGTAATTTCAAAAGTTAGGAAGTTAGTGGCCTTTTCCTGTTTCCATCATAAATGCATGGCTTTTGCCTCTGAAATTATAAAAAACAAATATGATGCTATGTATGCACACATATGTACATGCTCATACAAGTGTATAAATTTAGTATCCACTTAAAATTATTTAAGATGTTTGGTAAATAGAAAAGGATCCATCTACACATATAATCTTCAGATGGTCGGGACTCAATCTACATTGACTCTTCTGAATTGTTTTATTTACTGTAAGATTTTATCTTCCTTTTTCAATAATTTAGTAAGTTCCTTTAAACCTACTATAACAAGGAGCCTAAGTAATATACGTCAAGTTTTATCTGGGAAAAAGAAGCAAATGTTTAAAATCCTAGAAATATTACTAAAGTGATAATACATGTTCACTTAAAAAGTTGCTCTCTTATGCCAGACACCTGTAGTTCCAGAACTCAAGAGGTTGAGCCAGGAGGTTTGCTTGAGCCCAGGAGTTCAAGGTTAGCCTGGGGAAATATAGTGAGTCTCTTAAAACCAAAAGAAGTAAAAGTTCTTGTTCTAATAGGAACTTAGTTTAATAGTACTCACACAATTTGAAAAACTTGTTTAATCTCATGAAAGGCCACATAGCCATATGCAATGTGGCTTGATTGCTCAGGAAATATCCTAAAATACTTATTTAATTGCTTTATGGTTTTAATGTGTTTGATAATTTAGTATGGGAAATAGTAATATTTGTTTTGTTGACATTGAGCAAATACCTTTTGTTATATAAAGGCAGTTTGATATATAATCTGAGGCCAGTATTTCAGAGGTAGTCTTTGGTACCAAAGTAAGTTATATAGGATCTTGCTTTTCATATTGAAGTTAACACTGACATCTGCCATCATCAACTGCAAAATAGGTTCATTTTGTTTTGTTTTATTCATATTTCTTACGCTGAATACATAGGTATTAACTGCTGTTCTGAAGGGAAAATACACTTCCTTTGACTAAATCAGCAGTATTATTGGATATATGACTTAAACTTAAGAAGAATTTTGCTTCTCTGTTAATCGTTCCTACCTTTTTACCCATGCTGATGGAAAAGATTGAGCATAGTTGCATCAACAAGCAGATAGGAATGAAATAATTATTAGAAATAATTCTTTCCAAGTGTGAATAGCAGTGTTCAAAGCAAGTTATTTTCTGACATGGGGAACATTTAGTCCAAGAATGTAGGAATATTTTCAGGGTAAATCTTGAAGCTATTTTCTTTTTATATGATTGCAGGTGGTCCCAAGGCCATTGTGGTCATTAACCTGTATTTTCAGCTAACAAATACTTAAATTACCTGAGGGGGAAAAAAACAGTTATTTTAAGGGCCATAACTAAGTCTTACAGACATTTCTCTTAAAACCACATTATATTAAAATTGTTCCATAGAAGGAAATAATAGACAGATTAAGATGAAAGAAAAGCTTCCTAGGATGATTCAGTCATAGAAAATGCCAAGAAAAAAAGGGCATTTAATTATAATGTACTAATTTTACATTATGATTATTATATACTTGCACAAAAGGATAATGTGTATAAATTTGTACATCAGTGTTAAAGCTGGGATTTTAATGTATTGGGATGAATAAGCTACAGTTTTAGAATTTGAGCTCTGAAAATGGAGCAGGATGGTAGGGGTTTATTTCAAATATCCCTTTATTGTAAAGATTGATTTTTTTTTTTTTTACTTTCTTCATAAGGGAATCCCAGTTTACAAAAACTAACTTGAAGCCAAGGTAATTTAGAATCATAGAAACTGGGCCAAATGCCTTACTAAAGGTTCTTAAACATGGAAATATCTTAGTGAGCAGATGGGCTCATTTGGAAATTTTTTTACAGCTCAAGTCAGGGTCACTTGTGGTAATCAGAGACCTTCACATTTGGACATAGACAACAAGATATGCATTTACCTTTTCTGTGCAGGGATTTGTACTTTTTATATACCTTAAGATAAATATTTTGTATTTCCCTTCAATTTTAACAATTTCAGTTCATGAAGATGGCTGTTTTAAAAAATATTTTTGCTTTAAAGGACAGGTATTTAAAAATTGTATGATTTCTTATTTCTAGATCACTTTGTCCATAACTGTTCAGATCACTGAGGAGGAACTTTTCCAAGTATATGTTCATAATTATCTTATTACAAGGTAGATACTCTGTTGTGAATCCACAATTGAAAGCATTTAAACAGATCTGTAATTGTAGTTTTCTTAAATTATACAGAGGTCCCTTCTCTGAGTACACTGATTTGGAATGTAAACTGTATGGTAAATCTCAATATTGAATGGAACAAGCTGATTAAAGCTGATCAAAACAAAAGAACTCAGCCAAGAAAGCCCCTACCACAGTTCTATTGTTTATAACAACCTGTGTGGATAATCATTACTGAATAAACATTATGTCTTTGTGACTAGGAATGAGTGTCTGATTGAAACAAGTCTTTTGCAATACGTAGGGAAAATTGATATTTTGTCACTTACATGGTCAAAATAAATGCAAGTAATTAATAGGTACTCTGGGAATATGGCCTTGTAGCCATAGGCAGGAGGAGAAAACTTAGCATTGTTTTAGAAAGTAAATATTTGCAGAATTCATAATGTAGGTTAAATGGTAGCAAATTATAGTGATTTCATTTAGCATTAAACTGTCATATTTTTTGATGAGCAACCAGTGAAAGGTTTCTAGTTTCTCAGTTGCCCCCCAGTTTCTCAGTTCTAATTATCAAGAAAGAAACCTTTGGGTGGAGAAATGTCTTGTCTGCAAACCATACATTAAACTAGCATTTTGATTAGCTAGGTAGAGTTGGAAATGAAGTGTGTGTTCTAACTAAAAACAGAGTGGAACATTTTTTTAAAAAAAGTAAATTGTTTCCTTATTTCCTGTTCTCATATAGCTACAGTAAAATGCTGCTTGCTAGTGATTTTCTGTTGTGTTCCTGTTTCACAAAACCATAGGATTTTAGAGTTGGAAGGAGTTTAAAGGTCATTTAATACAATTTCCTCATTCTATAAATGAGGAAAACAAGCTTCAAGTGAAACCACTGAGCTTGCTAGAGGCCAAGTTGACTCCTGATAGCCAGTCCATTTCTCCTTATGCTGTACCACACTTCCACTGAAAAGTTACATTAAAAAAGAAATTAAAGGTCAGGACTTGAGAATGACAAAGTAAGGAGCTCAGGAGACCCTCTCCCCAAATAAAGCAACAGTTTATCTGGTTTTTAAAGATTTATTTTAGAAAAGGTATCCATTGAAAGCTTCTAAAACTTTTCCTAAGGGCTTTTAACATTTAAGACAGTATATTGAGTCTTGGTAAGAATAGTAAGAGACTGGCCTTTGAGGAACGATCTGCTCCATATGCTCCATCCCAGAGGCTCTGTCCTGAGCATTCTGTTGTGAGGAAGTATGGTGATATTAAGATAGTGGGGGTCAGTAGGACTCCCTCTAATTCCAGGTCCCATCTGCTGCTACAGTTTTGCTCTGGCAGGGAGAGCTACCTACATTTCCTGTCTTCTGCCCTGCCCCTTTCCCCTTATATATATCTTAGCCCATTTTCTATTGTTATAACAAAAATATTTGAGACAAGGTAATCTATAAAGAATAGAAGTCTGCCTATGATTCTGAAAGCTAGGAAATTCTAGAGCATGGTGCTGACATTTGCTCCCACATCTGGTGAGGGCCTTTTTGCTGTATGATAACATGGTGGAGGATAGTACAAAGTTGACACAGAGCAAGCACTCAGGTTTCTTATAAAGCCATTGGTTCCATTATAGTTGCTCCACCATTATGATCTCAACTTACCTTCTAAATGCTCTGCTTCCACATACCATTAACATGAATTTTGGGAGTATGTTTCCAATTTATGAATTCTTGGGATATACATTCCAGCCATAGTAAGATAGAAGCTCTGTTCCTTATACAGACTGAGGACAATGGGGCACTGATTGTTTTCCTCCCCAGCTTGTTCATAGGTTGACTATTTCACTCAAAGTTGGCCTGCCCTAGCACAGTTCAGTGGTGCAGAGGTTCTATTCAATGGGAAATACATGCAATTAGGTCAAAGAACTCCATACCTTCACCTGTGGGTACTGAGTTCATTTAGAACACAGCATGAAGAACTCTATCAGTGAGAGTACTATGAAAAGCAATATCAGGGCTGGAGAGATGGCTTAGCGGTTAAGTGCTTGCCTGTGAAGCCTAAGGACCCCGGTTCAAGGCTTGATTCCCCAGGACCCATGTTAGCCAGACGCACAAGGGGGCGCACACACCTGGGGTTCGTTTGCAGTGGCTGGAGGCCCTGGCGCGCCCATTCTCTCTCTCTCTCTGCCTCTTTCTCTCTCTGCCTCTTTCTCTCTCTGTCACTTTCAAATAAATAAATAAAAATAAACCAAAAAAATTTAAAAAAAGAAAAGCAATATCAATCTTGATGGAGTTCAACTAGGAAGAACTAGCACAAGCAAAACAGCAGAGCAGCCAGAGATTTAGCAGAGAGAAATGAAAGAGAGAACCAGGAAGAGCTCTCCTGGGAGCAGCCAACTTGGGGGCTGAAAAGGCTGAATGTGTGCATTCGGCAAACTACAAATCCCCCAAGAAAAGATCAGTATCTGTGGCTGCCATTAGGATACCATCTAAAATGTGCACTTTTCAACAAAACAAAAGAATTAGATGTGCAAGAAAACAAGAGAGTATGACCCTAACGTGGGGGAAGAGTAACAATAAGCATTACCATAGTAGGGCAGCAAGAGTACAGTGGTCATCACATCTGGAAGCCTCAGGTTTCCTAACAGGTAAGGTTTCATGAGGAACAGTGAAGGCCAGAAAAGTGAGGACATACTCAAATTCTGAAATAAAATCTGTCAACCAAGAATTATGTTCAGCAAAATTATCATCCAAAAATAGAGATGAAATAAAGGTGCTCCAAGACAGAACTTAAATTCAGTGCTAATAGATATGCAAGAAATACACAGGATATTCTTTAGACTAAAAGTAAGCAGCCCAGACAGTAATTCAAGTCCATAGGAAAAACAAGGAATACCAGCAAATAAAATCATATAGGTACTTACAGAAGATAGTATAATTGTATGTTTCTTCTTTCTTTTCTTGACTTAAAAAGCAACTGATAAAAATGTGTGTAACAGGGCTACAGAGGGGGCTTAGTGGTTAAGGCAAAGGACCCAGGTTCTATTCCCCACTACCCACATAAAGCCAGATGCACAAGGTGGCATATTTGTCTGGAGTTCATTTGCAGTGGCTAGAGGCCCTGGAACACCCATTCTCTCTCTTAACCTGCCTTTCTCTCTCTCTCTCAAATAAATAAAGTAAACAAAAATATGTTTTAAAAATGTGTGTAACATTCTAAAGATGCTTTGGAGTAGCAAATGATACCAGATGATATCGCAGACTCATAGGAACAAGTGAGGAAAGCTGTCAGTCTTACATAGCACAAGTTAACATCACAAGTTTGATGCACCACTTATGTGTATTTCACACAGCTTTTTTAAAAAAAGTGATTATAATGATATATTGATTTTTAACATAATATGTCAAACAGTACAAAAATAGGGTGTAAAGGAGCTATAAAGAAATAAAGTTTCTAGCCAGGCATGGTGGAGAATACCTTTAATCCCACCACTTGGGAGGCATAAGTAGGGAGGGAATCACTGAGTTTGAGGCCATCCTGAGTCTACAAAGTGAGTTCGAGGTCAGCCTGGGCTAGAGCAAGACCCTACCTCAAAAAAGACAAAAAATAAAATAATACTTTCTATGCTTCAAACTACTCAGTATAAATATGAAGTGCATTCTGATGAGTGAGAGTACACATTAGAAATCCTAGAGCAACTACTAAGAAAATAACTAAAATTACACTTAAGATATTATTAAAGATAAGGAATTGGAGGTGGTGTATATATGAAATTGCCAAGAAATATGAAAAGTAAAGGAAGATGTCCATATTAAAAATAAATCATTGAAGGGACAAAATGCAATACTACAAAACATTTACATGAAATTTCTGTAGAGGAACTAGTTGGAAAGAAGAGGGGGTTTGGTGGAGAGGGTAGGAGATGGGGAAAATGGAGGGTGCTGGGATGGGATTATAGGATAAGTAATGCATATGTATTAAAGTTAATTAAAGTTTTAAAAATTCAATAAATGAGTTGAAGTAAAAATATGAGACATCGAAAAATCAAATATAAATATGTTTACCTACTTTTTCAATAATACTTATTGAAGGCTGGACAGAAGGCTTAGTGGTTAAGGTACTTGTCTGTGAAGCCTAAGAACCCAGGTTTGATTCCCCAGGACCCATGTAAGCCAGATGCACAAGGGGGAACATGCGTCTGGAGTTTGTTTACAGTGGCTACAGGCCCTGGCATGCCCATTCTCTCTCTCTCTCTCTCTCTCTCTCCCCCCCCTCCCTCCCTCCCTCCCCTCTCTCTGTCTCTCTGCTTGCAAATAAATAAACAAAAATTTTAAAAATAATATTTATTGAATTCAACAATGAGATCAAAAAGGTAGAGATTGTCAGATTAGGTTGAAATATCAAAATCCAAATATGGACTGGAGAGATAGTTCAATCAGTAAAGTGCCTGCCTTGAAAGCATGAAGACCCTAGTACGATCTCCAGAACACTTGTAAAAATGCTCGGTGTGGTGGAGTATGTTTGTAATCCCCATGCTGGGAAGGCAAATTCAGGCAGATCCCTGGGGCTTACTTGCCAGCCAGTCTAACTTAGTGAGCTTCAGACTAAGGAGAAGCCCAGTCTCTAAAAAAGTGGATGATTGTCTTGAGGAATGAATATCCAAAGCTGTCCACTGGCCTCCAGATGCATGTGCACACACACACATATTTAAAAATTCTAACTCTATGTTGTAAGACGCTACTTATATTCAAAGTTACAAATAGGTTAAAAGCAAGAGGATATGAAAATATATCCCATGCAAATATCAACCATAGAAGAGTTGGAGTGGCTGGACTAACACCAGGCAATAAACTCAAACAAATAACTGAAACAGATTTCCTGATGATTAAAAGGACCGTGCATCAAGAAAATAAGATAAATGCAGGCACCTTAGAACTAATCAAAACAGATAAAGCAACAACTGACAACTGGAAAAAGAAGTAGACAATTCAACAGTAGTGGGATTCTTCAAAGCCATATATTCAATAATAGAATAAACAAGTAGAATAAAAAGTAGGAAAGAGAAAGTTTAAACTTTATCAGCTAGACCTAACAGACCTACAGACCATTCCACTCAAAACTAGCAAAACAGACCTCTCAAGTATGTAAGGAACATTCTTCTGGATAGGGCATGTGATAGGCTATAAAACAAACCTCAGTAATTTAAAATAGTTGAAAGCATACAAAGAATATTCTGTGACTACAATTAGAATGAAATTAGAAATCAATAATAGAAACTTGAAAATTTCAAAAATATGTTGAAATTAAACAATATACTTTATTAAATATAGATCAAAGAAGAAATGACATTTTTAAGATACTTTGAGAATAATGAGAACAAAATATATGGAATGCAGCCAGAGCTCTTATTCCAGGGAAGTTAGTTCATAGCTGCAAATGCATATATATATAAAACACCTCAAAGCAATAACTTAACCTTTCACTTTATGAAGCTAGAAAAAAGAACCTAAGCCCAAAGCAAGCAGTCATAAATTAGAAAAATTCAAGCATAAGTTAATGAAATAACTGGAAGTTAATAAAGCCATGAGTTTTTCCAGATAAACTTTATTGCATATATTTAGGTCCAACCATTTGCGACAATGTGGATGTACTTACAGATATAATCCAGACGAAAAGAAAAATGTTTCATACTCTCACTCATGTGGAATAGGAATTTTTAAAAGGATATGTAATGACAAAGAATAAAACTAGCCTTATTAAGTACTCTCACATTGCTGATGAAGATCATGGGGGAAAAACATTAACATTATTCTGTCTGATGATAGACTATATAGATACTGAGTTCCTAAGTCAGGAGTAGAACAAGAATGTTTGCTCCTTCTGTTTAACCATTTCTGTTCAATATTTTCCTGGGTATTCCAGCTAGGCCAATTAGGGAATGTAAACAAAGTTGGAGAACCCTCACTTCCCAGTTATAAAACTTACTTCAGAGATATACATGGCACTGAAATAAGGCTAGAAATGCATGTTACTGGAATAGAATTTTAGCTTCAGAAGTAAACTCGCATTTATTAAGAATTCTGACAAGATGGCCAAGATTGTTCAATGATGAAAGAATATTCTCTTTAACAAAAGGTGCTGGAACAACTGGATATATACATGTGAATGAAGTTATCCTCCATACCATATATAAAATTTTTCTCCACATAGTTCATAAACCTAAGTTAAGAACTAAAACCACAAAACGCATAGAAGAAAATATAAGAGCAAACCTCCGTGACTTTGGGTTAAGGGATCATTTCGTGGACATGACACCAACAGTACAGGCTACACAAGAGAAAATACATTTATTAATCGTCAAAATTAACTTCTGTGCTTTAAATGATCCTGGCAAGAAAGTAGAAGGATTAGAATGGAATAATATTTGTAACTTATATCCCATGCAGGGTTATATCCAGAATATGTAAAAATTGTATAACTATTATAACAAAAAAAATCACCCAACAAAAATAGTAAGAAGAGCTAAGTAGAAATTCTCCAAAGAAGATACAAATATAGCCAATAAATACATGAAAAAATGTTCAGCATTATTAACTGTTAGGGAAATGCAAATCAAAACAATCATGAGATACCACTTCATGCTCACTAGGATGGCTGTAATCAAAAAGACAGCTAATGAGAATATTGGCAAGAATATGATCAAATTGGAACCCTCATACACTGCTGGTGGGAACATAAAAGTGGTGCAATTGCTTTAGTAAACAGTCTCTCAAAAAAATTAAATCCAGTTATTCTATGACCCAGAAGTTCCACGCTTACATATAATTATTTGATAATAGAAAAAGAATGGATTGCTAATGCATACTACAGCACTGATTAACCTTGTAAACATGCTCAATCAAAGAAACAAGACACAGCCGAAGCACTGCTTTCTACCAGGTATGCGCTCAGGCTTAGTTCCCATCACTTTTGAAGCCAGCTGTCAAGGTCTACCTGTGCCCTTGCTTAACCCAACCTGGCTGGCAGAACTATGTGTTTCCATTCTATTTGCCTCTTGTTTAATGCCAAAATTGTAGCCAAAGACACCTCTTTTCTGTTGTGCTTCAATATTCTGTTCTGTGGGTCAGCTTGCCCCAACCATGGGCACTGCCCTGTTGCTGGGCCACTCATGACTCAAGGCCTGTAGGGGATTAGGAAAGCTGGGCTGTTTGCTTTCTTCATGGGTTTAGCTAATGGGGAGTGGTATATATGTGCTTTAAAAATATTAACCTTTAGGGCTGGAGAGATGGCTTAGCGGTTAAACACTTGCCTGTAAAGCCTAAGGACCCCGGTTCGAGGCTCAATTCCCCAGGACCCACGTTAGCCAGATGCACAAGGGGGCGCATGAGTCTGGAGTTCATTTACAGAGGCCGGAACCTCTGGCGCGCCCATTCTCTCTCTCTCTCTCCCTCCCTCCCTCCCTCCTTCTCTCTGTCACTCTCAAATAAATAAACAAAAAAAATTAAAAATATATTAACCTTTAGAAAAAAATTGAGAAATATATATTTTTGGTTTTTCAAAGTAGGGTCTCTCTCCAACCCAGGCTGTGCTGGAATTCACTCTGTAGTCTCAGGGTGGCCTTGAACTCACAGTGATCCTCCTACCTCTACCTCCCAAATGCTGGGACTAGAGGCATGAACCACCACACCTGGCTAAGAAATACATAATTTTCTCTCATTTAATATTTTAGCCTATCTGTTCATGATACATAGTTGCCAATTTCGTGAACTTTTCAAATGTTGATGCATATTTTTGTAAATATAACCTAAAAGTATGTGGACTGTTCGGGGAACCTGCCCTATGTGCTTGTATACTTCCTGGGACTACAGCCAGGGCTGTAGTGCTCCCATAACTGTGTGACTAACACCTTCTCATTTGGACCTTGGTTGGCCAGGCACCCTTCACATTCCACTATTAGAACTAGCCAGGATTCGGGCTGGAGAGATGGCTTAGCGGTTAAGCGCTGTGCCTGTGAAGCCTAAGGACCCTGGTTCGAGGCTCAATTCCCAGGACCCACGTAAGCCAGATGCACAAGGAGGTGCATGCATATGGAGTTCGTTTGCAGTGGCTGGAGGCCCTGTCGTGCCCATTCTCTCTCTGTCTATCTGCCTCTTTCTCTCTCTGTCCTGTCGCTCTCAAATAAACAAAAATAAGCAAAAAAAAAAAATTAAAAAAAAAAAAAAAGAACTAGCCAGGATTGTTCCCATCCTTCTGAAATGAAGGAAACTTTCTAAACTTCCTCATCTTTTGCCCACTTCTGCTTTTCATCTATACCCCCAGCAACTGCCATGTGCTGCTGCTACTGCAGTGGACAAGGAGGGAAGAAAGGAGGGAGGGAGGGAGGGAAAAATTGAGTCACAAAAGTTCACACTTATTATATATACTTCCAAAGCTCCAGAACATGCAAATCTGTAGAGGCAGAAGGTAGATTACTGGTTGCCTTTAGCTGGGGATTGAGTGTTATGGGGAAATGGGAGGTTATTATTATTATTAATGCATATGATGTGTCATATTGGAAATAGCCCGTGTTGTATATAAGTCATGATACCAAATTTATTTTGGGTATCCTGACACTGTAGTCTGTCAGTAATATTTATTTAAGAAGTCATTATATTGAAATAAGAAATTGGAATTCTTAAGCAGGTTTCTTCTTGCTTTAATTATAGGCGTCCCAAGCCACTAGTTCATAAGGTTCATTTGCCACGCTTAAATGATCACATGATTGGGCATGGCGGTACATGCCTGTAATTCCAGCATTCAGAATGGTGAAACGAGGATCATGAGTTTGAGGATTACATAATGAGCAGACTTTGTCTCAAAAAAAATTTTAATATTTAAGTCATTTTTATTTATTTATCTGAGAACGATAGACAGAGAGAGAGAGAGAAAATGAATGGGCGCGCCAGGGCCTCCAGCCACTGCAAACAAACTCCAGACGCGTGTGCCCCCTTGTGCATCTGGCTAATGTGGGTCCTGGGGAACTGAGCCTCGAACCGGTCCTTAGGCTTCACAGGCATCTCTCCAGCCCCCAAAAAAATTTTAATAGGAGCAGATCATGGCTGCACATACCTGTACTTGAGAGGACTTGAGAGATTAAGGCAGAAATATTGTAATGAGTTCAAAGCCAGCCTGAGCTACGTAGAGCTACATAGTGAGAACCTTTCTTTAAAAACTGCAAAAGAGGGGGCTGCAGAGATGGCTTGCCAGGTGTAGTGGCACATGTCCTTAATCCCAGCATTCGGGAGACAGAAGTCTGCCTAGGCTAGAGGGAGAACCTACCTCAAAAATGCAAAAGAAATCAGTATAATATGATTATAAAAATAATTCTGGGCTGGAGAGATTGCTTAGTGGTTAAGGCACTTGCCTGCAAAACTTAAGGACCCAAGTTTGATTCTACAATACCCACATAAGCCAGATGCACAAGGTGGTGCATGCATCTGGGGTTCATCCTCATGAGAGGATGGCTATTAATGGAGCAAGCCCAGACCCAACCAGATCTCTCTGCTTCCTGTATTGATATGGAATCTTCTTGCTCCAACAAGGATTTTCGTCATTACCATTCACCTTGATGTGTCACAGTCCTTCTCAGTATTGAGCCAGTGCAGGTATTATATCTTTGAACCTTCAAGACTGTGAGCTAAATAAATCTCATCCCTTTTTAGAGTTAACATTTCCAGCATTTCATTGCAGTAATGCAAAACTGACAAATACAGATCATTTAATGAGAAAACACATTAAATTTTGTTTTGTTTTGTTTTTCGAGTTAGGGTCTCACTCTGGCTCAGGCTCAGGCTGACCTGGAATTAACTATGTAGTCTCAGGGTGGCCTCGAACTCACGGTGATCCTCCTACTTAATCCCGAGTGCTCAGGTTAAAGGCGTGTGCCACCTCGCCCAGCTGTCCTGCCATTTCTTTTTTTCTCAATTTTTATTAACATTTTCCATGATTATAAAAAATATCCCATGGTAATACCCTCCCTCCCTCCACTTTCCGCTTTGAAATTCCATTCTCCATCATATCCCCTCCCCATCTCAATCAGTCTCTCTTTTATTTTGATGTCATGATCCTTTCCTCCTCTTATGATGGTCTGGTGTAGGCAGTGTCAGGCACTATGAGGTCATGGATATCCAGGCCATTTTGTGTCTGGAGGAGCATGTTGCAAGGAGTCCTACCCTTCCTTTGGCTCTTACATTCTTTCTGCTACCTCTTCCCCAATAGACCCTGAGCCTTGGAAGGTGTGATCAAGATGTTACTCAGTACTCCAGTCACTTGTTTCCAGCACTATGATACCTTCTGAGTCATCCCAAGGTCACTGCCATCTGATAAAAGAAGATTGGAAGAATCAATATTGTGAAAATGGCAATCTTACCAAAAGCAATCTACACATTTAATGCAATCCCCATCAAAATTCTAATGGCATTCTTCACGGAAATAGAAAAACAATCCAAAAATTCATTTGGAATCACAAAAAACCTCAAATATCTAAAATAATATTGAGCAACAAAAATAAGGCTGGTGGTATCACCATACCTGATTTTATCCTATACTACAGAGCCATAGTAACAAAAACAGCATGGTACTGGCACAAAAGCAGACTCGTAGATCAATGGAACAGAATAGAGGACCCAGATGTAAGTCCGAGTAGCTATAGCCACCTGATGTTCAATAAAAATGCCAAAAATACTCACTGGAGAAAAGACAGCCTCTCCAGCAAATGGTGCTGGGAAAACTGGATACGTATCTGTAGAAGGATGAAAATAGATTCTTTTCTCTCCCCATGCACAAGAATTAAGTACAAATGGATTAAAGACCTTAATATCAGACTGGAAACTGAAACTGCTAGAGGAAAAAGTAGGGGAAACCCTTCAATATACTGGTCTTGGGAAAGACTTTCTGAATATAACCCTAGTTGCTCAGGCAATAAAACCACAGATTGACCACTGGGACCTCATAAAATTACAAAGATTTTGTACTGCAAAGGACACTGTGAATAAAGCAAAGAGGCAACCTACAGAATGGGATAAAATCTTTGCCAGCTATATATCTGATAGAGGATTAATATCTAGGATATACAAAGAACCCAAAAAGTTAAATAATAAGAAATCAAACAAACCAATTAAAAAATGGGCTATGGAGCTAGAGAGTTCTCAAAAGAAGAAATATGGATGGCATATAAGCATCTAAAAAAATGTTCTACATCCCTAGTCATCAGGGAAATGCAGATTAAAACTACACTGAGGTTTCATCTCACTCCTGTCAGATTGGCTACCATCATGAAAACAAATGATCATAAATGCTGGCAGGGATGTGGAAAAAGAGGAACCCTTCTACACTGTTGGTGGGAATGCAATCTGGTCCAGCCATTGTGAAAATCAGTGTGGAGATTCCTAAAACAGCTAAAAATTGATCTACCATATGACCCAGCTATAGCACTCCTAGGCATATATCCCAAGGACTCATCTCATTTCCTTAGAAGTACGTGCTCAACCATGTTTATTGCCGCTCAATTCACAATAGCTGGGAAATGGAACCAGCCTAGATGTTCCTCAACTGATGAGTGGATAATGAAGATATGGCACATTTATATAATGGAGTTCTACTCAGCAGTAAAGAAAAATGAAGTTTTGAAATTTGCAGGAAAATGGATGGATCTGGAAAGGATTATACTAAGTGAGGTAACCCAGGCCCAGAAAGCCAAGCGTCACATGTTCTCTCTCATATGTGGATCCTAGCTACAGATGACTGGGCTCCTGTATGAGAAGGAAAAAAATTCAGTAGCAGAGGCCAGTATGCTAAAAAAGAGATATAAAAAAGAGATATAAAGGGAAGACAAAGGAAGGGAGGAGGGTACTTAATAGGTTGGTATTCTATATATGTAAGTAGAAGAATAGATTAACGTGGGTGAAAAGGCCCAAAGTGAGGTCAGGGGAAGAGATTGAGTAAAGGAAAGGTGGAGGGAGGGCTAATCAAAATCTAAGAGGATATGTCCTGCCATTTCTTGTGGGCTGGGTTTAAGAAGAAGAAAATAGTGAAAAGTGTAATAGTATGTTCAAGTGAAGCCTTCATATCCATCTCAAGTGGTCATGAAAAAAAAAGTGTGAGATATTACACTCTGGTTCTTCATGTTTTTAATATGACAAAATGCATGCATCATTTAACCAGTAACTCAGAATACAACATGTTTGTGTGGTCTCTGCATCCATCTTTGTAGTCATTCTAATTTAATATTTGAAATTGTAATTAGTATTTGAAAGAGTGATGATTATCATTTGACTCTTAAAAGTACTTGTACAAATTAAGCTTCTTACTGATTTTATTGACTTGCTCCAACATAAATATGGAGAGGTTTCCAATAAATCCTGCCTTGTTAATGATGAAATTTTTTAGATTCCAGTAACTAGGGCTTGTGGGAAAGATTTTGCAGTAATATCACTCAGTAAATACCATGGAGAAAAATGTGAACATAGACACAAGATATGCCTGGAGCTACCAAGAAGCTCCAGGATTTCTTGGGAGAGACAAAAAAGAACTTTCCTCCTAGAAGTGCCATGCCCTACTCACACCTTGCTTTTGGGTTTCTAGACTTAAGAACTTTGATGAATTGGGGCCCAGATGGGTTAAGTAACAAACCCAGAGTCAGCCAGCCAACACCAAGCAGAGCCAGGATCCATTTTGAATCACAACATCCCAGAGGATCTTGAGTTTTCTGGGAGTCAGAGTTGGTCTCATGTCTCTCATGTAAGCTACACAGCTGAAGGATATAGAAAAAAAATAAAGAACTTAAGGTGACAACTTCCAAAGATGTGGTCAGGATGAGCGGAGACCCACTGAGGATTGACACCATTTATATGACATCATGCCACCAAGCTACCTAGGTTACATAATGAAAGGTAAGAGACTTCCAATTGAAATGGGTGTTTGAGGGCTAGGGAAATGGTTCAGTGGTTAAAGGAGCTTTACTATAGTGGATGATTGAATGCCTTCTCTAGGGCTTTATTTCATTGAATATGTTGGCTTATTCATTCATTAATCCATACAGTTTAACTGTCTTAAGGTACTAAAGCTAAAACCCAAAACAGAACTTCTCACCTTTCAGATTTTACTTTAAATCGATTTTCACAACTTCTCTTTAAAAGGCCATGTGAGTACTATTTCTTCATATCTGGTGGCATGGTCTTTCTGTATTGTATTTTTTCATTGATATTAGTTGTAATTTTAATTTTTTTTTAAAAAAGGGAGGAGCCAGTATGATCGCTCACACCTTTTTATTTTTATTTTTTTGGGTTATTTTTATTTATTTATTTGAGAGTGACAGACAGAGAGAGAAAGAGGCATAGAGAGAGAGAGAGTAAGAGAGAGAAAGAAAGAAAATGGGCATGCCTGGGCCTCCAGCCACTGCAAATGAACTCCAGATGGAATGCACCCCTCTTGTGCATCTGGCTTTCACGGTCAGGGGAATCAAGCCTTGAACTGGGGCCCTTAAGCTTCACAGGCAAGCACTTAACTGCTAAGCCATCTCTCCAGCCCTGTAATTTTTATTTTAAAAGTAATAGGTTTTCCAGCTGGAGAGATGCCTTAGCGGTTAAGGTGCTTGCCTACAAAGCCAAAGGACCCAGGTTTGATTCCCCAGAATCCACATAAGCCAGATGCAGAAGGTGGTGCATGTGATTGGAGTTCGTTTGCAGTGGCTGGATGCTGCATGCCCATTTTCTCTTTCTCTCTCTCCTTTTCTCTCCCTCTCTCTGCCTCTTTCTCTCTCTCAAATAAATTAAAAGAAAAAGCAACAGGTCTTCATATGTATTTTTATATATACTTCATTTTGGTTGATTCTCCATATCCTCCTTAATATCCCCTCATCTTTTAGTCTCCTTTGTTTTCACTGCACCTCCCCCCCCCCAGTATTCCCTTTTCCACATTGTTCTATTGTCTTCTAGATTTTTTTGTTTTTGATTTTTAATATTTTAAAAAATATTTATTTGAGAGAACTGGAGAGACAGAGATAGAGGGAGGAAATGGGTGTGCCAGGGCCTCCTGTCACTGAAAACAAAGTCCAGATGCATGTGCCACTCTGTGCATCTGGCTTTACGTGAGTACTGGGGAAATGAACCCAGGTCATCAGGCTTTGCAAGCACATTCCTTTAACCACTCAGCAATCTCTCCAGCCCTTTGTTGCCTTGACACAAGTTTTCACTATGTGGTTTAGGCTGTCAGGGAACTCGCTGTGTAGTCCAGACTAGACTCAAGCTCATGATCCTTTTGCCTCAGCCACTACAGTGCTGGCACTAGAGTTGTTTGTGCCACCATGCCCAGCATCATAGGGTCTGTGGTGGTTTCAATCAGATTTCCCCCTAAAACTCATATGTCCTGAATACTTAGCTCCCATCTGGTGGAAAGCTGGAAGGTGCAGCCTTTCTGGAGATGTGTTGTTGTGGGTGTGCTTAGGGGAGTCATAGCCCAGTTCCCCATTGGTAGAACTTAGCTCACTCTCCTGCTGCTGTTTTCTGCTTGATGTAGAAGAAGCAATGTCCATCCTCTGCTCATGCCATGCTTTCCCCTGCCATCATGGAGCTTCCCCTTGAGACTGTAAGCCAAAATAAAAAAAAAAAAACTTTTCTCCTATCAGCTGCTTTTGGTTTGGTGCTTTATCCTGGCAACAAGAATGTAACTACAACTGGGTCTTAATACCCGATCCTATAATTACAATTTTTTTTTAAAAATTACTCACATTATGCATTTGTGGAGGATAAGAAACTTATGACAAGATTTGCCCTGATCAATTAACCTACTGATTCCTTGTTGTTCTCTTTTATGTTTGGATTAGAATACAGCATTGCTAATCAAGTCTAGGTGACTTGTTTCTGGGACTCAAGGGGAGGTTTCCCAAAAGTTCTCAGCAAGTATATTTTCTTTTAGTGTAATACATCAAACTCAAACGAAAGTTGTGGAAAAAATAGATCTGGAGCATGAGGATGTGAGTTCAATCCCCAGCACCTACATAAAAACTAAGTGTGATGGCACACACCTGAAATTGTAGCACTGGGAAGGGGGGGAGGAGAACCCCCAGGACTTGCTGGTAGATTATCTAGCAGAATTGATAAATTGTGGGCTCAGTGAGAAACCTTGTTTTAAGAAAATGAGGTGGCAAGCGATAGAGGGAGATACCCACCGATGTTGACCTCTGGCCTCCACACATATGCACCTACACACATGAGCACCCCATACATGAATATACACACACACATGCACACCACATGCAAATATACATACAAAACAAAAAGTAGCTAAGCTACATGCCAGGCATGTTGAAAAGAAGATATATTTTAAAAAAATACAAGGCTGGAGATAAGGCTCACTAGTTAAATGTGCTTGCTTGCAAAGCTTGACGACCAGGGTTTTATTCCCCAGTATCCTGGTAAAGCCAAATGCTCAAAGTAGCACATGTGTCTGGAGTTTTGTTTGTAGCAGCTAGAGGCCCTGGTGTACCTATACACTCTAGAGCTCCCTCTCTCTCTTGCTCTCTCTCTAATACATAAAATAATTAAAAGGAAAGTACAGTGCAGTTTCTTTCATCAATTTCCTGAACCAGCAATAACTGAAATACATACATAGTTAGTTCATTCAATAAATATTTTGAACACTATGCAAATTACATCTTGAAATATAAATGTGATAAGGAACAGCTGATCCCCAAAGATTTTATATTCCCGCCCTTGTTGTACTCTTAAATTGGAAGCAATGCTTTTTTTTTAATTTTTAGAATTAACTTACAAAGTAATAGGTTTCATTATGGTGCATGTGCATTTGCGTGTGTTTATATTTTATTCTAATTCATTCCCCTGCCAACTCCCCTGATCCCTTCTTGCAAGTCCCCTTCCTCCCCCTGAATAGTACCTTCTGCTTTCATGTCTGTCACATGAATTCCATTATCCTCTCTCTCCTGCTTTCCTTCTCACTTAAGACCACTTCTCCCCTCTTAGGATCTCTTTTTTACTTTCATGATCTACACACACACACACACACACACACACACACACACACAATCTAGATTCTACATGTGAGGTAAAACATGCAGTATTTATCTTTCTGCATCACTTCACTTAACATAATGACCCCCAGTTCCATCCAGTTTCCTTCCAATATCATAATTTAATTCTTGTTTACAGCTGAATAAAACTCCATTGTGTGTTTTATACTGTATATTCTTTATCCATTGATTTGTTGATGGATATCTAGGCTAGTTTCATTTCTTGCCTATTGCAAATAGGGGAATAAACATAAATGTTCATGTACCTCTGTGATATGATGACTTGGTGTCTATTGTAGACAGCACCACGTTGTTGGGAGGAACTTCCAAACAGATAGTTTATGGGAGGAATGGGGTTTATTTCAGGTTTACAGATCCAGGAGAAGTTCCATAATAACAGAAGAGACTGGCCCCCTTTCACAGATTCAAGCAGAAAGAAACCATCACCATCCAGCATACACCCAAAGCAACAAATAGCAGGGGCTCAGGCACAGCTCAGAAACCTTTCTGCATACCTTTGGGCTAGAAATCAGATTCGGCCCCAGTGATACCTCCTCCAGCCAGGCAGCTGGAGATAAGCTTTAATAAAACACCTGTGTCTATGGGGGTGCATACATTCAAACTGCCATAATGTCCTTTGGGTAAATACTCAGGAGTGTTATTGTTGGGTCATATGGTAGGTTTATTTCTCACATTTTTTATGAACATCCATTCTGATTTCCCATAGTGGCCACACCAGTTACATTTTCATCAGCACATATCCTCACCAGCATTTAAAAATTTTTGTTGTTGTTGCTGATAGCCATTCTATCTGGAGTAAGATAGAATCTCTGTAGTATTAATTTTCCTGATGGATAATGATGTTAAACACCTTTCCAAATATTTATTGGCTATTTGTTTTTCTTCTTTTAACAACTCTATGTTTAGTTCCTTAGCCCATTTTTAACTTCCTTTTTGTTTTTTCCAGGTAGGGTGTCACTCTAGCCCAGGCTAACCTGGAATTCACTATCTGGTCTCAGGATGGGTTCAGACTCACAGTGATCCTCCTACATCTGTCTCCAGAGAGCTGGGATTAAAGGCACGCACCACCATTCCTGGCTCCCATTTTAACTTCCTATTGATGATTTTTATACATGCACATAATATATTTTGATCATAATCCCATCCCATTCTGTTATTGAACTCTTTTCTAAGTAGTTCTTCTTCTGTTTGGATGTCATGTTTTTGCCCTCTTCCATCATCCATGACAACATGTTGATGGGCCCTATATTGTTCAGGTCTTGTTTAGGTAATGACAGCTGCTATGAGGGTATGAATGCACCCACCACTTTGTGTCCAGAAGACAGCATTCCAAAGCCTTCCTCCCCAACCTTTGGCTGTAACATTCTTTCTGCCACCTCCTCCACAATGGTCCTGGGGCTGCTGTTTTGGCCAGTCTGTCTGACCAGTGAGCCCCAGTGATTCTCCATTCTCTGCCACCCAGCCATCAAGTCTAGGTTACAGCATGCATGGTCATGCTCAGCTTCTTACATGGGTGGTAGGAATAGAACCCATGCTCTCATGATTGCATGGCAAGCACTCTTCCCTGCTGAGCCATTTCTCCAGCCCCCATTTCCAAATATTTTATTGAGAACTTTTGTGTCTCCATTCTTCAGAGAAGTTAGTGCCTATTTTCTTTTTCCTTTTTTTGTTGCTATGTCTTTATCTGTGGTGGGTTGAATGTAAAATGTTCCCCATGGCCTCATATGTTTTGAATACTTGGTCCCCAGCTTGTGGCAATTTGGGAAAGTTGTGAAAGCCTTTGGTAAGTAGACCTTTGCTGGAGGAGGTGGACCTTGAGGTTCATACATCCAGCCCACTGAGTGTTCAGTTAGCTAACTCATTGGGACTACTTCCTTGAGCCTGCTGTTGTGACAAGGTGTGATGCTCTCTTGTCTGCTCTTCCATGCTTTTCCCACAAGAACAAAACTTCCCTCCAAACTGTCCATTGAGGTTGATCCTTTCTTTCCATAAGTTGCTTCTGGTCAGGTATTTTGTCCCAGAAATGAGGAGGTAACTACAACATTATCTGTCTTTGGAATCGAGTAATACTGACTTCATAGAATTAATTTGGTAGCATTTCTTTCCAGTTTCTATGCCATCATAGGTAGCATTAGTGTTAGTTTTTCCATAAGGATTTAGTAGAATTTAACAGTGAATCCATCTGGTTCAGGACTTTTCTTTGTGGGGACACCTTTTTATTATGGATGTGCATAAAAATATTGGAATTTCAAAACTCAATGAATCAAATTAAATACAATACCACCATTAAACTCAACAAAGCAGAAGGAATAATATCAGAAATGGAGGACACAGGTTGAGGAAATGCTATGTCCAAACATCAATAAAGGGACTAGGAATGTGGCTCAATGGTAGAGTGCTTGCCTTGCATGCACAATGCCCCAGGTTTGATCCTTAGTACTGCAAAAAAGATTATATTAAAAATACACAAAAATCAACATCAATAAAGAAAAAAAAAGATGATCAAAAGACCAGACCTAAGAATCCATGGGATAGAAGGACCTGAGATAAAACTAAAGGCATAGAGAGCCTATTTAATGACATTATGCAGAATGATTATCACATCTAGAAAAAATGGATATCCAAACACAGCATCATTGTTCTGACAGTTAATGTGTAAGTTACTATGTTTTTTAGAATTTCTAAGGATAGTAGGCTCAGGGAATAAATATGGGTAACTATAGATACATTCATATACATATATATAATTCTGTTTAATATCAGTACTTCCACTATCTTCTTAGTAACTGTATATAATTATGCTTTTAACATTCTTAATAGCTACTGAATCACTATTTTAAAATTCCAGTTTTCTTCATACTTATGTGGAGACATAAGACAGAAATGTAATTTTCTTATTTTGCTGTCATATTCTTTTGGATTTTCAAAAAAAGTCTAAATGTTTGCATTTTAGCTAAAACTGTTTTGGAATTTAACAATATTTCATAGTGGTGAAGTTTTATTAATAATAGCAACTGTGGGCTAACTCCAGAATGCATGACCCATATACCTCAACAAGGAGGGGCCAAGGGGAGGGGGTAGGTCATGGATGAGCCTAATAATGGTACCAAATTGACTGTATTTGCTGAGTACAAAACTAATTAATAAAAAATAAAAATAATAAAAAAATTTAAAAATAATAATTTTCCTATAGTTCCCTGTTTTACAAAAGGAGACAAGGATCATTTTCCCAACCACTAAAGATGATAAAATTGCTTTCATCTTGAAACTGACATCAAAAAAGTTCAAGAAACAGAGAAATATACTATAAGCAATTAGACAAAATTATAAATTAAATTTTTCATTGTTATGTCTTAGGCAACAGAATCTTTTTCAGGTAGAATTATGATACTAGTTAAATTATGACATCATTTTGAGAGTAATCACTCATAATTTATTTCTATATATTAATAAAATAGTTGAATATTTTGTTAGTTTTAGACAGGGTCTTATACATCTCATACTGGCCTCAAACTCACTATGCAGCTAAAGGTAACCTTGAACTTCTGATCCTTCTGCCACTAGCTCCTGAATGCAGGGATTATAGATGCATCACCAGGCCTGGTTGTGTGATGCTGGGGATTGAATCAGGGTCTTGTGCATGCTAGAGAAACATTCTACCAACTGAGTTACATCCCTACCCCAAGAGTTGAGTATTTTAAGCATAGATGGGACAAGCTTTTAAAAGCCAAAAATTGTTTGTTCCAGCTTTATGAACTACAAATTAAGCTGTCAGAGCAACTTATAGGTAAATTACCATATATTGGCTAGAACCCATGCAGCAACTAAGATGTTGTTGACATTACCAAATGAATACCTACTGATTGAAAACTCAGCAAAACAGCATTTTCAAGTGACACAATAACTCTTCTAATTAAGCATTTTGCTCTAAATATGAAGAATGACATTCACAGAATTATAGTTCTGCCTTACATATGGAAAAATCAGTAAATGTAGCTGAAGTTCCTGTAAATGATTGAAAACAAATACATGTCTTGCTAAAATATGAAAAGGGTTGACTAACTTTTTGAATCTTCTGGCTTTCCCTGGAACCAGTGTGTTAGTATTCACACCAGTGGTGCAAAAACAGTGGTGGGAAAACTGCTGGTCCTGAAGACAATTGTGCCAGATTGTACTACTAGTTACTATATTCCTCACCCTTATATACTTCCAGTAAAAATGTTGAAATTCTTAATTTCATTTAATACTATCCTTGACAAAGAGAAGTTATTTTATTGAATCTTGACCTTTCAAAAATTAAAAGCTCTTCTGTGGGATGAAATGAGAAGTATAGGTAAAACACTTCTGCTGCGCACTGAAGTATGACAGTTGTCTCAAGAAAAAGCAGCTGTGCAGGTGTTTAAATTGAGAGTTGAATGATAGTCACTGTTTTCATGGCACACAATTTGTACTTGAAAAGCTGGGCGGGGTAGGGCACGCCTTTAATCCCAGCACTCTGGAGGAAGAGGTAGGGGGATGTCCATGAGTTCAAAGCCACCCTGAGACTACATAGTGAATTCCAGGTCAGCCTGGACTAGAGATCCTACCTTGAAAAGCAAACAAAAAAAAAATTTTTTTTAAGAAAAGAGGACTGAAAAAAGAACTTCAGTTATTTGAGAGACATTTTTTTTTTCTCAAAAGAACAAAGTAAGCACATTACCTCAAGGAAAACAATGGATAATATGTGTTGCCCATGATAAAATTTAAACTATAAGAAAAAAGCCAAACTTGAAAACCCTGAATTTACCACTATAAATCTGGCAGTGTCCAGTATTTAGTGACATTTCTAAGTGATCAATGGTGATAATAATGTGATACTTTGGATATTTTGTAAATGGAATGCATCCACATCAGAAAGATCTGAATAAAGCTCTGAACTAGTACTCTTCATATAACCAATGTATGGTGTTACAACATCAAACATGGGTGAAAGAACCATTCAAGATCCAAGATATAGCAGTGGATTTAATTGTAATAGAATCAGAAAAATATTGATATAGTGTCTGATTCCATGCTGTAAGATTTATTTTTTAAATATTTATTTATTTGGGAGAGAAAGGAGAAAGAGAGAATGGATGTACCAGGGCCTCCTGCCAATGCAAGTGAACTCCAAATACATGTGCCACTTTGTACACCTGGCTTTAAATGGGATTGGGGAATCAAAGCCAGGCCACCAGGCTTTCTAAGCAAGTGCCTTTAACCACTGAGCAAGCTCTCCAGCCATCATGGTGTAAGATTTAATAAGAAACCACCACTTGTCAAGTTTGTTATAGAATCCAAAAAAATGTAAAATTTCCTAAAAAGCTATTAAAATGCTCCTCCCTCTTCCAAGCATATAACTATTTAAGTCTGAATTTTCTTCAACCAAAACATCAGGTCACAACAGATTAAATTCACAAACAAACATGAAAATCTAATGATCTTCTACAAGTCAGATGTTACATTTATAAAACTTTAAAACAATACCAGTCTTCTCACTAACTTGTGATACTTTTATTTTTCATTAAAGTGTTGCATTTATGTTATGTTATAGCATTACTATGCAAGCAAATTAATAAACAGACTATTAATTTCTCAATTTAATATCAATACAATAAATATTCACCTAACCCATACAATGAAAGGCTATTTAGGATCCTCAAGAATTTTTAAGAGTATAAAAGGGGCCTTGGGACCAAAACATTTGAGAAACATTCTATATTCAAGATTTGAATTCATGATTTGAAGCTCCAAGCCTTATTAGAAAGGTGTCCACCTGTCAAACATGTACATTGGCTTATGGTAGAAAGAGAGTCATAGTCTTAACTGAGACTAGGAGTGGGCTACATGAATATTGTACAAGTCAAGCCAATTCACCATTAAAAATAGGTGTAGGAAAATAAACCATGGTGTGCATTATTTTTTATTCATCCTAGCATTATAGTCTTACATTTTTGTGATTTGCCATTACCAAAGCATTTTCACACCCATTATCTCTTTTTTATTTTTATTTTTTTCTTTGAGTTTTCAAGGTAGGGTCTCACTGTAGCCCAGGCTGACTTGGAATTCACTACGTAATTTCGGGGTGGCCTCAAACTCACAGAGATCCTCCCACTTCTGCCCTCCTGAGTGCTGGGACTACATGTGTATGCCACCATGCCTGGCTTCAATTATCTCTTTTCTTCAAAATTAAAAGTGTTTTTAAAGAACAAGTCCCACATTTTATGTCATACTTGAGAAAACTCAGGATCGGGAGAAATAACTTACCTAAAGTCACACAGAAATGTTCACCATCATATTTCCAGTAATTAGCAAAATCTAGATACTCATTGCATATTTGAGGTGTGCATATCTAAGTGAATAAGTGAATTAATGAGCTTGAAGACACCAGGACTCCTCATTCTGAGTCCTCTATTTTCCTCCCTTTACAAAGCTTTCTCATATTAAGGCAAAATTATAGCTGGAAAGATAGGTTGTTAATAATCAATGAAGAACTTTTGGTTAATTGAGGCTCATTCTAGCCTTTCATCTGCATCAAAATATGGAGTGCACTTCTTTTGTAAAGAACACAAGAAAGCTTATGCTTTATCCTGCAGGTAAGCCTAGTGGTCTTTCTTGGAATTATAAAGTTCTCACATAAAGCTTGTTGAGTAGAACTTTGTTGAGTTCAGTCTTCTTCCATAACATATCATAACTTCTGTGTTATGATAGTCAAATTGTCAGAAATAATATTTCAAGTAAACTTATGTATGTATACATACATGTGCACATATACATTTTTGTATATACACAAATCATAATCATAAATACACCATGTTCAAGAACTTGCAGGCTAAGAAAGGGTCAAATAGTAACCCAGAGCTAGATTTCCTATTCCTCTTTGCTTATAGGAATCCTGGCCCAGCTATCATGAGAAAATATAAAAGTTTAATTTATGTCATGCTTAGCAGGTAATAGTACCTCAGTTTGTTGCATGAGGGAGTAGTCTCATGGGAACATGACTCAAAAAAGCATCTGGATAATAACTCTCCACCTCAAGATGGGATCCAATTTTTAAGGAAAAGCATCTGCTAAGGTCAGGTTTTGCCCTGGCCTTTGGTGAATTCACAAGGAATATCAAACACCTCAGACTTTTCAAAGTTCCTGCTTATAGTGGAACTTGTTGGCAATTCAGTCTATGGGATTTGCCAAGGCAGCTGAGACTCAGGAACCCATCTCCAGTACATGCCGAAGCAGTATCTTTCAAATGTTTTCAGGGACTGAGATTTATTTGGAAGGAATAAAATGTCATAAATTATAATTGACAGTTCCTAATGGAGAAAATTTTACTTAATTTTTAAAAGTATCATTTAAGTAAAGAATAGAGTTTTAACTAGTGGAGTTTAGGGTGGGATTTCACAACATTCACTCCAGTCTTGGCTCTGTTATGCATCGTTGTTGAGGAACCCTGGGGAGATGACTTCACTCCATCCTCTGGATTATGTCTGTCCTTAAGCTTCACAGAAATGTTATAAAAGTAAAAAAGTATGCAAAAACAGATTGAGTTCCTTAATATGAAAGTTAAATGCCACAGCAAGAGTTAAGAATAAAGTTATCTTTTATTTCTGAACCAAAATGTCTCATTTCCGCTCCTTTATATACATTGAGAGCTATTAAAATAAATAAAGTTTAAAACATGCAAAAAAAAATCATGGATCCTGACCAAAAGAATCAAGTGGTCCATTATAAAAACAAATGTGGCATTATCAGCTATCCTTCCCATTATCCATGCTTGCAGACAGTCTGATTTGTCTTATGCCACAGTAGACTGGCTCTAGAAAGTAGGGAGCATTTTGTAACTCTCACACTATCTAGTAAGGTCCTTGCCTAAATGTGTATTACTCAAAATAGATTCACAATATAATGTTGGTCACAGAGCTTTTTACCTTTGAACTCTTGAAATAGTCTGCCAAACAGCTTTCCTACCTCCAGTGACCAAATAAAGTTCTAAACTCCTTTTTCATTCCTATAATTTTTTTGCAGCTTTTTTCCCCTTACTACTATTATCAAGCTTAAGAGACAATCAGACTTTCAGTATCATAAATTGAATGGAGAGTTGCTCTAAAATATTTGACCACTGAAGAAAAAAAAAATCTCTGTGTAGCAACTATGAGAGGATAGGTTCAAGGGAAATCTGAAATGTGTCCAACTTACACAAATGTGAAGCTTGTCTTATTTTAAACTCCACATCTGCTGCTATTCCACTGATTGTCCAAAAACCTGCTCAGAACTATCTGGAACTCCCAGTGCAACATTTTGCATCAGATATGTGGATGCCTCCTTGTGAGGCATCCACATATCTGATGCCCCCTCTTTGACTTTCTCTCTCTGTCTTTACCTTGGTTAAAGTCAGCCCTAATGTCCTAGTCTCCTACTGAGAGTTCCAGAACCCCTCAAAAGACAGTATTTTGTCAAGATCCATTAAATTACTTTTGATTATTTTCAGGCCCTTGCTCTGCAGTGATCTGCAGTTTATTCTTCATTTTCCTCATGCCTGCCTAGGTTAGGCTTATGGTAAGGGAGCCTCAACCATGTTCACTACGTCAAATGGAAAATTATAACACTTTGAAGTGATTTCTGCAATTGATTCCTTCCTTTTTTAGAAAAGATGTTTCATTTGTTATTAGGTTGATATGAGGTTAGAACTAAATTTTGCATAGATATTCTCTTTTAGGATAAGAATAGAAAGAATCATGTGAACTGCATTCAAACAAACTTTACTTTAGAAATGAAGGAAGGATAAAGACAACACGACCTGAAAGGATATATCTTCAAAAGACCTGTTCTATAAGAGACATTAATGAGCAAAAAGAAACAAGGGGAAGGCACAAAACTTGTGGTGAGAGTAATTTGTGAACAAATTCAAAGTGCTCTAATATTTTAAGTGTGATTTATATCTTTAAAATGAAGAACAAAACATTTAAAAATAACTATATTAATACATTAAGCAATAGGCAATGTAGAATGGCAATAGACACCGAGGAGATGCAAAACTCATCAAAGCAGAAAATAAGAGGTTGATGAGAGCTCAGCACTAAAGTAGGATTCTAACACACCCTCCAACACTCAAGAACATTACAGAAGAGGGGCAGAAAGAATGTAAGACCCACAAGGTGGGAAGGTGTACTGGGAGGCATTGTCCTTCTAATAGGAACTGACTGGTGCATCCATGTCCCCACAGAGATTATTGCTAACCCACTGAGGAGGCTCTCAGGGGAATGTGGGCAGGGAGAGGAGACCTAAGAAGATAACTCAATGGGAATATGACTATTTTGTAACATGTTCATATATTAAAGTTTCCAACTTAAAAAAAATCAAAATGGAGGGCTAGAGGGCTAGAGAGATGGCTTAGCGGTTAAGCGCTCGCCTATGAAGCCTAAGGACCCTGGTTTGAGGCTCAATTCCCCAGGACCCACGTGAGCCAGATGCACAAGGGGGCCCATGTGTCTGTAGTTCGTTTGCAGTGGCTGGAGGCCCTGGCGTGCCCATTCTCTCTCTTTTCTCTCTATCTGCCTTTTTCTCTCTCTGTCTGTCGCTCTCAAATAAATAAATAAAAATAAGAAAAAAAAATTTAAATGTAGGGCTAGAGAGATGGCTTCACAGTTAAGGTGCTTGCTGACAAAGTCAAAGGACTCAGGTAGTGCATGTGTCTGGAATTCGTTTTCAGTGGCTAGAGGCCGTAGCAACCTTCTCATTCTCTCTCAAATAAATAAATAAGTAAAAATTAAAAAATCTGAGGAAGAATGGAACACAAGTGGAGAGTTTTATTATATTTTCTTGTGCTCTTCCATGTGTTCTACTATGATCCTTTTCATCATGTCATCTTTTGACATAGCTTATTATAACCGAAAGACACCTTTACAAGCATCATGGTAATCACAAAGCAAAAATCCATAACATAAACCAAAAACAATGAGCAAAGACACAAAATACCACTAAAGCAATTCACTTAACCACCAAAGAAGACTGTAAGTGAAGGTGAAAGTAACTACAACAAACTAGATACAAGGCATGGTGGAATATGCCTGTGAGACTGAGACCAGCTAGTGCTATATAGTAAATTCCAGGCTAGACTGAGCTACCTAGTAAGACCCTGTCTCAAAAATAATATGAAATAAGACATATATATAGATATGTATATCTATATATATGTATATATAGAGAGATATATTAAAAATGGCTGAGGTAAGACCTTATCTATTGACAATTATCTTGAATGTAAATAGATTAAATTCCTTAAAAGACATAGTGAAAAGGTATTTTTAAAGATCCAACTATATGTTGCTCACAAAAAATTATTTCACCTCCAAGGACAAAGATGATGGAAATGAAGGGGTAGAATAACAAAAAGAAAGCAAGAATTGCTGCAGCAATAGTAGATAAAATAGGCTTTATTTCAGAAACAGAAGAGAAATAAGGAATGTCATTATAAAATGATAAAAGTTTTAAAGTAAATAACAATTCTAAGTATATGTGAATTCAATATCAGAGCACCCAACTATAGAAAGCAAGTATTGATGGAAAGATAGATACCAACAAAAGAATAATTTCCGGGGGCTGGAGAGATGGTTCATCAGTTAAGGCACTTGCCTACAAAGTCTAAGGACCTGAGTTCGATTTCCCAGTACCCATGTAAAGCTCAATGCACAAAGTGGTGATGCATCTGGAGTCTTCAATGGCTGGAGGCCCTGGCATGCCAATTCTCTCTGTCTGTCTCTCTTCTATGTTTCTCTGCTTGCAAATAAATAAGTAAATAAATAAACAAATAAAATATTAAAAAGAAGAACTGTGGGACATTAACATTGATTTTACCCAGACAGAAAATCAACAAAGAAATAGTATAGTTAAATTATACCATAGACCAGAAGAACCTAACAGTCATCTACAAAACATTCTGTCCAAAACGTGCTGAATACATATTGTTTCTCATAGACACGTGGACCATTCTCCAGGATAGACAGGTTATGGCCTGAAAAAAAGTTTCAACAAATATTTACAAAGTGATATATTGAATGTCTTTTCAGAGCACAATGGAATAATGGTAGAAAAAAACCTTGGAAGTTACACAAATACATGAAAATTAAGCAAGTTTCTTATGAACAATCTGTAGATCAAAAAAATAAATCCAGAAGGAAATTAATTTCTGAAAGCAAAGAAAAGATAAAAGAAAAAAGAATTCTAGGTAAGATAGCTTACTAGAAGCTGCTTCCATGTGACCTGATTAAGGAGAAGAATCAGTATAAGAAAGAATGAATTCTATTCCAAAAGAGGAAGAGCTTTGGAAATTCACAAGGGTAGTGATGGCACAGCTGAAAAATGCTGACAAAGACAGGTGACACACTGAAATGGGGCCAAGCCCAATACAGCTTCCGAAAGGTAAGCCAGTTGGCTCTGATAAAAAGAGATCAGCATATGCCGGGCGTGGTGGTGCATGCCTTTAATCCCAGCACTCGGGAGGCAGAGGTAGGAGGATCACCATGAGTTCGAGGCCACCCTGAGACTCCATAGTGAATTTCAGGTCAGCCTGGACTAGAGTGAGACCCTACCTCGAAAAACCAAAAAAAAAAAAAAAAAAAAGAGAGAGAGAGAGATCAGCAGCTCTACTCTCAGGATAAGTCCATGGCTCTCACAAGCCTCCAAGCCAGTTGAAGGTTTTAGTGAAACAGGGATCCCTTGGCAATCAGCCATGAAGAGGTATCGCATTTTTGTCACTCTATATGATGCAGAGGGCAATGGCTAGGTGCCATTTTGATAAATATCCCATTTTTAAAACTGAGCTACCCTGCAGCACTGAAAACAAGTGAAGGGGCCAGAATTTAACCAGCCACAGCCTTGGTAGATGATCAGCCATGGGAGGCAGTATACATAACAGGAGGGCAGAAGCCTGACAAGGTGAAAAGTGCAAGCTGCAGGTGTCCAGGAGTCAATCTCATCAACTAAGAACCCTGGAGTTTGACAGCTCTGACCTGAAGCCAGTGGGTGGGTGGATCAAACTCTGGAGCCTCCTACTGCTGTAGTGTCTGAGAATGCTTAAGTGATTAATTCTTAGGAGATGGTGAAAATAAGAAGACCAGGACTCCACCTGCACAGACACCTCTGCCCCAGCTAGAACTTTAGCTACCCCAGGTCTATAGGAGTGTCAGGAGAATGAAAGAACCAGCACAGCTCACAGATTGAAAAGTTAACTGTGGATAGAAGAAGCCCCTTGTATGCAACTGAAGAAGGCTACTAAAGTGAGGACAGCATTGGTGAATATCACAGCTTCTCTAACATAGGCTCAATGCAATAAACCATAGGAAAGACAAAAAGCCCACAAGTTCAAATAAGTCCCACCCCCACCATGCATATAAATTGCACTCTACAATTATGGAGGACCCAGATGAAGTTGCTCAAATACTTTTTTTTGCCTCTTGTACTTTCACATTTTTCCTTTTGCTATCCTTTTAGCAGTAATTTACTTTACTGTATTTTAAAATTTTGAATGTTTTTAATATTTGATAATTCCATGTATGTATATAATGTATTTTGATTATATTCATCACTCTTTGCCCTCTCTTATCACCCTTCTATCCCCACTGAATCCCTTCTTTCTAACAAGTCCCTCTTCTACTTTCATGTCATTTTTTTATGTGCATCATTGAGTTTTATTAGTGTGGCTTGCAGGAGCATGGGTTATTTACTGGAAAATGAGCAACATAACACTCACTGGATATACCACTAAAGAAAATGTCTCCCTCTACCCAGAAACCATTAACTGCCAATAACTCCTGTGGCAGACATAGGGTCTCATAAGCCCCTTTCCCACACATGATAAAATACTGACGGGCCCAATCATGTGCAGCTAATCACAGCTGCTGTGGGTACATGAGTGCAACGGCCATGCCATGTCCAGAAGACAATGTTTCCCAGCACCCCCACTATCCATTCTCTAGTTCTTGTATTTATTTTTTCTGTCCCCTCTTTGACAACATTGTCTGAGCCTTGGTGGTAGTGATATATTTTCTGTTTAGGACTGAGAACTTAAGAATCACTTGTTTTCAGCACTTTGACCAGTTATATGTCTCTGCCACCCACTGCAAAAGGAATTTTCTATGACCAAGGCTGAGAGTGACAGTAATCTACAGGTATAAACATAAATTTGTAGGAGATATATCGTATTTTTCATTTTTATCCCCATTCATACATGTTTTGTTTACACGTTTTTTCATTATTTGGAAATTGTTTTTCTTTTTCTTCTCTTTTTCTTTTTTGCCCCTTTCTTCTCTCTATTATACTTTTAGTAGAATGTGGGCTACTTCTTACTTAAAAACAATTCATGTTGGAATACTTCACATTGAAGAAAAGAATAAATATATTCAAGAATCTACAGGAGGAGAAAACAATAACCAACATTTGTTAAATGATCGTGAAAACACTAAACTCCATACAATCATCAACATGACAGGGATTAACTTATACTTTTCAAAAGTAACTCTGAATATTAATGGTATCAATGCTCCAATCTAATGGTATAGGCTATCAGGCTAGATCAGAAAACAGGATCCATCTTTTTTCTGCCTTATCAAATAAACTCATTTGATCATCAAAGGCAGATACTACCTTAAGGTGAAAGTAGAGAAAAAGACATTTCAAGCAAATGGATCTAGGTGCAAGCAGGTATGGCTAGTCTAATATCTGACAAAATATACTTTGAGGCAAAATTAATTGGAAGAGATAAAGAAGGTCACTTGATACTGATCAAGGGAACAATAAACCAAGAGGACAGTCTCTTCAACAAATGGTATTAGGAAAACTGGATATCTACTTTATAAAGGAATGAGACTGAGGCTTGAGAGCTGGCTTAGTGGTTAAGAGTACTTGCCACTTACACATGAGGTCTTAGTATGGAGAAAGCAAAGTTTGACTTTTCCAGAACCCACATATAAAGCTAGGCATAGCCACATATGTCTGTAACTCTAGTCCGCAGAGGCCAGAATCACTAGGGCTCACTGACAGACAGCAGCGGATCCAAGTCGAGGGAGAAACCCTATCTTAAGGAAATATATGGATGAGGAATAAGTGAAGGACACTCAGTGTTTTCCTTTGGCCTCTGAATTAACAGGCATGGGGCATGCACATTTATATACACCATGTGCATACACCATGTACACCATAAGTATACTACATACATATACAAAAAAAGAATGAAACTCAATCCATATCTCTTACTCTCCACAAAAATCAATTTACAGTGGATCAAAGGCTTTAATTTAAGACCTGAAACTATGACACTGCTAGAGAAAAACATGGGTAAAATATTTTAAGATATAGGTATAGGCAAAGGCTTTCTGAAGAGGATTCCAAAAGCACAGGAAACAATCCCAAGAATTAAAAAATGGTATTGGAAGAAATTAAAAAGCTTCAAAACAGAAAAAAAATATGCAGAGTGAACAGACAACCTATATCAAGGGAAAAATCTATGCTACATATACATCAGGTAGGATTAATATTTAGAGTATAGAAAGAACTATAAAAATAACTAAAAATTATACTTTTCAATGAATAAGTGGACTAATGAAATTAACATACAATTCTTAAAAGAAATACAGATGTCTAATAAATATTTGAAAAAGTCCTGAACATACTTAGCCAAGGGTGAAATGCAAGTTAAAATTACACTGAGATTCCATCTTGTTCCAGTCAGAATGGCTATCATAAAGAAAACAAATGTCAGCAAATGCTAGTAAGGATGTGGGGAAAGAGAGACCCTTATATAGTCCTTGGAATATGAACTGGCACAGACACTATTGGAAGTGAGTGTGGATGTTCCTCATAAAACTAAAAATGAAACTACCATATGACCTGGCAATACCATTCCTAGAAAAGTACCATTCCACAGACATGAATACATGCATATCCATGTTTATTGCTGTACTGCCCACAATTGCCATAAAATGGAACCAGACAGATGTTTATCAACAGATGAATGTATAAACCAAATGTAACATATATATATATATGGAGAGAGAGAGAGAAAGAGAGAGAGAATTTTTTTCAGGTGTAAAGAAAAATGAACTCATGGCATTTGAGGGAAAATAGCTGGAACTGAGATTATAATGTTAAGTGAAATAAGCCAGACTCAGAGACACAAATATGCATATTCTCTAATATGCAGAAGCTTGGTTTAAATTTATATGTAGATGTGCATGCATATATGTATTTTTCTCTGTAAATGTGTGTATGTTTGTGAGCAAGTCATGAGTGAATAAAGGAGAATGTGAGAAGTAAGGAAATGGTCTTAAGGGGTGAGCAGAGGGTAATAGAATTCATGTGACATGAAAGCAAAAGGGAGGGCTATTTGAGGTAAGAAAGAGAAACATCAAGATGGAGGCAAGGTGATAGAAGAAGACGAAGGGGAGTGAGGTGAATGATAGAGTATAATAACATATGTGTGAAAATATCACAATGTGACCCATTAACTTATTTTTTCTCTAGCCCAGACTGACCTGGAATTCACTCTGTACCTCCAGGCTGGCCTCAAACTCATAGCCATAGTCCTACCTCTGACTCCTTTATGGAAAACTGCAATTAAATGTATGCACCACTCCTGGCTATATCCCATTACTTTTTTTTAATTACTTTTTACTTACTTTATTTTATTTTATTGTATATTTGAGGTCTTACTCTAGCTCAGGCTGACCTGGAATTCACTCTGCAGTCTCAGGGTGGACCCGAACTCATGGAGATCCTCCTACCTCTGCCTCCCAAGTGCTGGAATTAAAGGCGTGCGCCACCATGCCCGGCTTTATTTTATTTTTTAACGTGCTTACCTGAAAAGCCTAAGGACCCATGTTCAATCTCTATCCCATTACTTTAAAACTAACATCAATAATTGGTAAAATATGAAAATAGAAACAACATATCCAAACCTATGGGCTATAGAGAAAATAGTACAAAGAGTGAAGTTTAGAGCAATCTATGTTCATATAAAAAAGTAGGAATATCTTAAGTCAGGTGTGGTGATGCATACCTGTAGTTCCAGAACTTGGGAGGCTGAGACAGAAGAATCACAAGTTTGAGGCCAGCATGGGCTAAATGTGGGGCCACCCTGGTCTATTACATAGCAAGACATTGTCTCAGAATGGATCAAAGACATTGGTATGAAACCTAAAACTTTGAAAGGAATAGAGTAAAATATAGAGTAAGCACTTCATAATATAGGCATAGGGAATGGTTTTTCCAATAGTACTCTGATAGGCTAGGAAATAATAGCAAGAATTGCTAACTGGTATTTTGTGGAATTAAATTTCTGCAAAGTAAAGGAAATAACAGAATAGCCTACAGAATGTGAGAAAAATCTTTGCTAGCTATACATCAGACAGAGAATTAATAAATAGAATATATAAAGAACACACAAAATTAAACACCAAAATAAAAACAAATCATCCAGCCAATAAATAAGCAAATTAATTGAACAGAAAATTCTCAAAATAACTATAAAATGCCAATAAATATATGAAAAAGTATTCAATATTACTGGCTATCACAGAAGCATGAATCAAAACTATACTGAGATTTAATCTCATTCTAGTCAAAGTGGCTATCATCAAAATGACAAAAAATATATATTTAGGGGCTGGAGAGATGGCTAAATGGTTAAGGCACTTGCCTGCAGAGCGTAACGACCTGAGTTCAATTCCTCAGTACCCACAGAAAGCCAGATACACAAAGATAGTAATCAGCCTAGATATCCATGGACAGATGAATGGGTAAAGAAAATGAAGTAGGGGGCTGGAGAGATGGCTCAATGGTTAAAGGCACTTGCTAGTAAAGCCTGACCACCTGGGTTCAATTCCCCAGTACCCACATAAAGCCAGACACACAAAGTGGCACATACATCTGGAGTTCATTTGCAGTGGTAGAAGGCCCTTGCATGGCCATACTCATACAAACTCTCTCTCAAATTAAAAAAAAAAATTTAAAAAGAGATAAAATGCAGTAGGAGGTTGGAGAGATGGCTTAGCAGTTCAAGGTACTTACTTGCAAAACCTAATATTCCAGGTTCAACTCCCCAGTACCCACGTAAAGCCAGATGCACAAAGTGGCAAATATATCTGGAGTTCACTTGCAGTGGGAGGTGGCCCTGGCATGCCCATACACACATTGTATCTTTCTCTCTGTGTCTCTTTCTGTCTCTCAAATAAGTTAATTAAAATATTTTTAAATAAAGAAAATGTAGCATTGAGCATGATGGTGCATGTCTTTAATCCCAGCATTCAGGAAGCAGAAATAGAGTTTGAGGCCAGCCTGGGGTTACAGAGTGAATTCTAAGTCAGCATGGGTTAGAGTGACACCCTACTTCAAAAAAGAAGAAAAAATGTACTACATAAACACAGTGAAGTTTCATTCAACCATAAAGAAAAATGAAATTATGTTATTGTCAGGGAAATTGACGGAACTGGAGGTCATTATATTCAGCCAAATAAGCCAAACTGAGAAAGAAAAGTATCACACATTTTCTGCCACATGTAAAATCAAGAAAATTATGAAAATAAAGGGGAAAATATTAGAGAAGTGGAAGGGAAACAGGATGGGTAGGAGGGATAAATTGGGTAATAAGATAAAAATACCATCAAAGTACCTTATTTTTTAATTAATAATTTATTTTCAAGCAGAGGGAAGGAGGGAGAGAAGGAGGGAGGGATGAAGAGAGAGAGAGACAATGGGCACACCAGAGCCTTTTGACACAGCAAAACAAATTCCAGATGCATGAACCACTTTGTGCCTCTGGCTTTATGTGGGTACTGGGATATTGGACCCAGGCTATGAGGCTTTCCAAATGTGCCTTTAACAGCTGAGCTATCTCTCCAGCCCCAAAGTACCTTATATACATATATGAGAATGTCATAATGAAGCCTATTATTCTGTAAAATTTGTACTAATAAAAATTAGAGAATTGGAAAGATGGCTCCATGGTTAAAGGTAGTTGCTTGCTAAGCCTGACACCCCAGGTTCGATGCCCCAGTACCCACATAAAACTAGATGCATAAAGTGGCACATGCATCTGGAGTTTGTTTACACTGGCAGGAGGCCCTGACATGCCCTCACTCTCTCTGTCTGCCTCTTTTGTTCTCAAATAAATAATAAGCAAACAAAAAATAGAAAGATTTCACATAAACCTATCACTGCATTTCAAGGACCTAGAAAAACATGAACAAACTGAACCAAATTTAGTAGAAGGAAAGAAATAATAAAGATTGAGACAGAGATAATGAAATAGAAACAAGGATCTAGTTCTTCAATGAGATAAGCAAAATAGATGAATCCTTAACTAAACTAAGGAAGAAGAACCAAATAAATAAATCAAATAGGAAAGAGGAAACATCACAACTGATTTCACAGAAATATAAACAATCAATAGAGAACATTATGAACAATTATCTATCAACTAGTCACACCATAGTGGCAGAAAGAAAACAAGACAGTTCAACTTTTTTAAACTTCAGATATAAATGAGATCACACAGTACTTGTTTTCTGGTGCTTGACTCATTTCTTTTATATACTGTGTGTGTCTATTAACATTGATGGATAATTATTGGTTCATACAGTTTTGTCTTAGCATAGTGGAAAAGTCAATTTCACTTTATTTGAATTATAATGCTCATTCCTCCCACAAATCTTAGGTAGTATGTCAGTAGTCTCCTATCCAAGTACTAACCAGTCCCGACCCTAATTAGCTGTACAGCCATAAACAGTATTTCAATATTCTAAATAGCACCCTGTATATTCAAGGAAGTATTAAAACCACAGTGATCTTGTCTAGAATAATCAGCAGATCCAAGTTATGAGCACATTTCATGTTAGTCTGAATAGTTGACTTTGATTTTTTAAAAGTATAAAATTGTGTTTCTAACCTATTTCATGTGAAGCACACATAGAAAATTCAGTATACAGCTTCCTAGGGTATGTGACCAAGGCAGCTTATAGTTTGAGTCCACTGGGCTTAAGAGTTCCTGTCATTGCAGGCTCTTACTCATCTTCCCAAGGGCTAAAGTAATCTGTATCTGCTCGTACGTGTTAACCTGTTTCTAGCACATCAATTGTGAAACTATGCTGCATTTTATTCAGGCTTTATTCTGGATGGAGAATCATCTACTTGGGGTGGAGATGCTGTTAAAAAATAAAATGTTAAGATGGGCATGGTGGTCCATGCCTTTAATCCCAGCACTCAGGAGGCAGGGGTAGGTGGATCCCCATGAGTTCGAAGCCAGCCTGGGACTACAGAGTGAGTTCCAGGTCAGCCTGAGTTAAGGTGAGATCCTATCTCGAAAAACCAAAAAAAAAAAAAAAAAAAAATGTTAGGCCCTGTTGAAAGCAGTATTCTAAGCTGTCCTTCAAGATTGCCGTCCCCCTCATGTGTCTGCCCTATTCAAACCCTGGAATGGTGAAGATGATGCACTTTCCTCCTTTGATTGGGTTATCTCATATGACACAGCTGATAGTAAGATAGGGAGATGACTTAATGGTCCTATCTTAACTGCATGAGTGCTTTCAAAGTAGTCTTCTCCGATTAGAGGAAAAAGAGGATGTTAAAGAGATGTGTTCCATGTGGCCTGAACAAGGCAATCCATATTATGAAATGCTAACAGCTAGCAAAAAATAAATAAATAAATAAATAAAATAAGGACCTCTGTCCTACAGCTGCAAAGAAATGAATTCTTCAATAACCTGGATGTGCTAAGACGAACATTGTTCTCTAGTCTCCAGAAAGGAATGTAACCTGGCCAACATTCTTATTTTAGCCTCGTGAGACCCTGAACAGAGAAATGCAGCTCCATCATACTTGGACTTCTATGTAACTGTGAGGTAATAAGTGGGGATGGTTTCCATGATCTAAGTTTATGGAGTTTGGTTATATTGTAATGAAAAACTAGTATAGTCATTTTCTCTAATGTTTTCAGCTGTACAGAGAGGTGCCCATTACAGATAAACTGGTGAGAATGCTTTGTGGCTCTGAGCAATGCTGTGGTTACTTTATTGAAGTCAATAATAATAAAAATAAAACTTAACATGGTTCTATGTCACTACTATGTTGACTAGCACCAGGTGCCACACCTATAAGATGAGAATAGTAGCTGTAATACACACCAATTAGTTCTGCATAAAGTATCAGATGAGAAACAGCTAGTAGATGACTATATAGGGTTGGGGGTGTGAGTACTTAATTGATGGAAGAAGGGAACGGAATAACCATTTCACAAGTAACTGGAACTTGACTAATATGCCATATTGAAATTTGGAAAGAAAGTATATTGTGTAGGTATTCAGAAATGGCCATAATATTGGGGCTGATGCACAAATATCTAAGAAGACAGAATAAAGTGTGGGACATTGCTTGGCAATCATGTAAGTAAGTTAACATGTGAAAATAAAGCCAAGTTCTTTGGAAGCTTAATTTTTTACTTGTCCTTTGTTTTCTCTGTGTTCTTCTTTCATAGTATTTGTAAATCTTAAAAATATCAACCTTTCACAGCTGTGCTAGAGGAAACAAACCACTGAGGAAACAGTTCTCATGTATGCTAGGGACTTAATGGGAAAATAGTGTTCCTCTAGTCAGGCATGGATGCATAAGACGGAAGCAAGGCTTTAAGAAAGTATTTCGTAGCTTGGCATGGTGGCACACACCTTTAATCCCAGCACTCAGGAAGCAGAGGTATGAGGATCACTTTGACTTCAAGGCCATCCTGAGGCTACATGGTGAATTCCAGATCAGCCTGGGCTAGAGTGAGACCCTACCTCAAAAGTATTTCCTGACAGAAGCCACTTCAGAGAGGTTAAAACTTAGTTCAGATTGAGCAGTCCTGTACCTGATTATAAAAAGATGGCATGTAGGAGCTTCTTCTTTCTGGTGATGGAATGTTTTTGTATCCTTATGATGGTGATAGTTACACATGATAAAATTTCAATCAAAAAATACAACACTGGGGGGTATAGCTAAGTTGTAGAGCACTGCCTAGAATGTGTAAGGCCCTGGGTTCCTTTCCCAGCCTGCAAACAAAAAATTAGTTTCCCAAAATGAATGCTCTTAAATCTTGAATGAAATCTGAATACAGTTTATAGTTTAATTAGTAGTAATGTGCCAGGGTCAGTATCCTGTTTTGGTTGTGTTCTGTGGTTATATGCTATTTACTGAGAAAAGCTAGGTAAAGGGTACATAGGAACTCTACTTATTTTGCAACTCCATGTGAGACTCAACTTAGTATCCAATAAAAAATGTTTAATTAGGGCTGGAGAGATGGCTTAGTGGTTAAGCGCTTGCTTGTGAAGCCTAAGGAACATGGTTTGAGGCTTGATTCCCCAGGACCCACGTAAGCCAGATGCACAGGGTAGAACATGCATCTAGAGTTGGTTTTCAGTGGCTAGAGGCCCTAGCATGCCCATTATCTCTCTATCTATCTGCCTCTTTCTCTCTCTGTCTGTCACTCTCAAATAAATAAATAAATAAAAATAAACAAAACAGTTTTAAATATTTAATTAAAAAATGATCTGAACACTCCTAGATTTCTGGCACCATATCAGAAATTACTAGCCTGATGCAGACAAGGAAGTGAAAAGTGCTTTTACAAAGTTGTAACAACCCTGAGACACCCACTGAATCTCAGCCTCATGACGGAATCACCAAGCCCCTGGTTATTAGTGGCTCTGTCTTCACCTGATTTGTCAAGATCAAGGCAGTGAGCACATTCTGAAGAAATATCAGCCATTTTTCTCAATCCCCTAATTTGTCCTTCCATCCCGAAACCAGTCAACTCTGCCATGGGAATTTGTATGCAGCCATGCACAACAGTGTTAAGGAAAAGCCAATAGCATCATCATGGAGCAGATTGTAAGACAAAACCTTCAGGCCTCTGATTTATTGTCTTGCTATAGATGCCATGCACATATGGCTTTGCTTATTGTCATCTCTCTTCTAGTCATCTGTGCAACTTGATATGATATACTGTTGTAAGACTACTACATGAGACAGAACAATGAGAGACCATATAGCAGAAGGTTCTGTCTGTACTCAGAGCTGCTGCCTCCCTCCGCTGAGAGAATGCAGGCACCTGACATACCTGGTTCCTGTTTTACCATGCAAAGGCACCAGTAAGTATTTGCAGATATATGCATTTTTCCCTCTCTATCTTCTTTTGTGTCTTAAAAAAAAATCACCAGCTTTGCTCTTCAAAATACAGGATCCTAAAATCTCAGCAATCATGTCATTCATCCCTGGATTTAAACACAGGCAAATGAAATAAAACAAAATCTTTTTAAAGGAGGACAGGGGTGATGTCACTAAAGAACCTTTTGCCTAGACTAGTATCAGTGTAAGATAGCTTTTTTTCTTTCAAAAAAAAAAAAAAAACAGCTTGAGTTCTAAACTTAACCAGATGGAAATGTGCCTGCTAGAGAGTTGGACCTAATTCAGAAAAGATTGTTAGCCAATAGATGAGCCAATTTAGACCAGCATATGCCAAAAATGGTCAATCAAGTTGTCCCAAGTGTGACTCCCCCATAGCAGATGCCACTGTCTCTCTAAAGGCTTTTGAGTGTCATCCTTTAACAAGGAGGTGGGTTTTATACATGCACACATAGACATAAATAAAACCCGGGCCTGTAGCCACCCTTCATTTTATAACATTATGGCCCTATCACTCTAACAGCAAAGAGCATAAGCCCTCTCAAACAAAATCTATGAGTGTACACAATTAATTCCAAGTAACTAGTCTTACTTTTCTGGTCATTTCATGTTCCTCTTTTGTCAAAACAATAGAAACTTAAGTAAGACAATGATTATTTATAATAGCATCAATTAAAATGTCAATATTTTTATTTGTGCACATTACCTTCTATTACTTACCCACTTTCCTCTTGCTTATTCAACTTTGACATTTCCAATTTCATTTCTTTTATTTTTTAATTTATTTTTATTTGAAAGAGAGAGAGAGTGAGAGAATGGGCATACCAGGGCCTCTAGCCACTGCAAAAGAACTCCAGGTGCATGTGCCACCTTGTGCACCTGACTTACCTGGGACCTGGAGAATGAAACCTGGGTCCTTAGGCTTCGCAGGAAAGCACCTTAACCACTAAGCCATCTCTCTAGCCCTCTTTTCATTTTGTTTCAAGGCAGGGTCTCACTCTAGCCCAGGCTAACCTGGAACTCACTCTTTTTAGTCCCAGACTGGTATTGAACTCATAGCAATACTCCTACCTCTGCTTCCTGAGTGCTGGGATTAAAGGAGTGTGTCACCATGCCTGGCTCCAATTTTCTGTGGCTCAAAATGGAAACTTACACCAGGTATAATGGCATACGCCTATACTCTCATCACTTTGGAGACTGAGGTAGGAGGATTCCCATGAGGCCAGCCTGGGGCTACAATGCTCCAGGTCAGCTTGGGCTAGAGTGAGATCCTACCTCCAGAAAAAAAAAAAAGAATGAAAATTTACCTATCTGGAAAAAAAAAAGGACTATCCCGAAAGGCCTCTGCTTTCCCAAACTTGGAATGTAAAGGCATGCTTAAAACGCAATGGTAACTCTAGGGTACAAAGGGCCCTTTGTTGGGAGTTGAGTGTGGGCAAGTGCATGCCATGGCATGTATGTCTGTCGATGTCTGAGGATAATCTTGGCTGTTGGTTCTTGCTTTCCACTTTGTTTGCAACAGGGTCTCATTATTCACCCACCCATGCATTGGCCAGGATAGCTGGCTTATAAGCTTCCAGGAGATTGTCCTGTCTCTGACTTCCATTTCACCATACGAACTCTGGGATTTCAGATACTCTTGGTACTATATCCAGATCCTTTAAATAATTTATTTATTTGCACATGTGAGAGGGAAGCAGAGAAAGAGAGAGAAATAAAGGGAGATCCAGGGTCTCTAACCACTGCAAATGAACTCCAGATGCATGTATCACCTGTGCATCTGGATTTACATGGGTACTGGGGAATTGAACCTGGGTCCTTTGGCTTTGCTGACAAGCAACGTAACTGCTAAGCCATCTCTCCAGCCCATATCCATATTTTTTCTTCTCTTTTTAAAACTATTTTTATGAGAGGGAGAAAGAGTAGGTGCTCCAGGGCCTCTAGCCACTGAAATTGAACTCCAGATGCATGCAGTACCTTGTGCACATGTGTGACCTTGCATGCTGTCATCACCTTATGTGTCTCTGGAGAGTTAAACATGGATCCTTAGGTTTTGCAGGCAAGTGCCTTAACTGCTAAGCCATCTCTCCAGCCCCATATCCAGATTTTTTTATGTGGGTTCTGGAAATATGAACTCAAGGACTCATGCTTGTACAGCAAGCTCTTTATCCACTGAGCCATCTCCCCACCCAAAGGGGTATGATTTATAGGAGTAAAAATATTCCATAACAATTTATTGCACTATTTGGTTTGTTACCTTTTAATGATGTGAACTTAAACTAGTTAACCTCCCTGTATTTCAGCTTTTAAAAATCTGTACAGTGGGTAAACTAGTACCTATTCTAGAGATTATTGTGGGGATTAAATGGGATAATGCATGTCAACCACTTGGGACAGTGCCTGACACATATCATAAATCCATCAATGTTATATGTTATTATCAAAACAACTATCTCTACTATTAGGTTGTTTCCTCAATCCTAAAATGATAAAGTTGAACTATGCAGATTTAATTTCTAAAACTTCCTTTCATCTTTGACTATTTATCATTATCTTCTCCTTGCTGCCTCCTTTAGTACACTATCTAAAAACCCTATCATTGAGTTGGTGGGAATTTTGTCATTCATACAGAGAGAGATTAAAAGAAGTTAGACTCATAAATATTGCATCCTGATGAGTAAATTGGAAGTCTTTAGCTAAGAATCTGTAATATTACTTTAGGATAATAACAATATCAATTTATGAAGAATAGACTTAGTTTGGTTAAAACCTATGATATTTTAAAAGCATACATCTAATAGTGTGATGGTTAATATTGTCCACTTGACTGGATCTAAACTCACCTAGGAGACAAACTTTTGGGCATGTCTGTACGAGAGTTTCTAATCAGGATAATGAGGTGGGATACACACTCCAAATGTGAGCAGCACTATTCCACGATCTTGGGTCCTAGACTGAATAAAAAGGAGAAAGTAAGCAGAGTACCATAGTATCCATTTCTCTCATCTTTGGTGCATACATGTTTATCACTGTAAAATCCACTTGTTGAATCGTCCCTTAATTTGTAAAATGTGGCCTTCTTTATCTCTTTTAATTAATTTTGGTTTAAAATCCATTTTGTCTGATATCAGTATAACCACATCTGCTTGTTTCTCATTTCCATTTGCTTGGAATACCTTTTTCTGTCTTTTAACCCCAAGGGGGTGTCTTTAATAGTAAGATGGTTTTATTATAGATAGCAAATGGATGGATCCAGCTTTCTGTCCAGACTGTTAACCTATATCTTTTCATTGGAGAGTTGAGTCCATTGATGTTCAGAATTGTAATTGAGAGATGTGAGTTACTCCTTGTGAAGTTGAAGACATTGTGAAGTTTGGTGTTTTTTTTTTATTGATCTTCATTTGCTTTCATGTATGTTGTAGTTTGACTATTATATTTTTATTTCTATAGCCTCTTCAGTATGTTTCCTCTTCTCTTCAGTGCAGAGTATTCCATCCAGTATTCTCTTTAGGGCTGGCTTAGTGATCATATATTCATAAAGCTGGCTTTTATAATGGAAAGTTTTTGTTTCAACTTTTATAATGGAAGATAATTTTGCCAGGCATAGTTGTTTGGGTTGACAGCCATGGTCTTTCAAATTTGGACGTTCTCCATTCCAAGTCCTTCTGGCTTTTAGAGATTCCATTGAAAATTTTAAAGTAATTCTGATGGGCTTACCTTTGTGATGAGCTGCTTTGCCCTTGAAGCTTTTTATTAACTCTCTCTTTATTGTTCTGTGCTTAATGTTTTAAATGTGACATGGAGAAATTCTTCTCTGATCCTATCTATTTGGTGTTCTGTGTGCCTCCTGTACCTAGATTGGCCTCTCTTTTGTAGATTTGGGAAATTTTCATGTATAATTTTACTGAAGATATTCTGTATGTCCCTATCCTATGGTTCTTCCCCTTATTGTATGCCCATGATTCAAATGTCTGGTCTTTTTAAGGTGTCCCACATTTCCCTCATTAAGCTTGATGAATATACTTACCATACTCTCTCTCTCTTTCTCTCTCTCTCTTCTCTTAAACTCTTTTATATTAGTTATCTTTTTCTTCCTTTTCTTAATGGGCACTGACCTGTAACTCCCAGTACCAGCATGTGGCTATCATCCACAATGAGGTTTTGATCAGAGAGACCTACAAGGTTTCCTAAAAGAAAGCCAGATTTCTGTCAGAGTACTTGATGACCCACCAAAGGTTAGTGGTAAGACCCTACTGCTGAAGGCACCATATGCGGTTGACACGTAAAATGGAATGGCATGGCTGGAAGCTGGAAGAGAGTCAGTCCCCAGACAGTCAGCGTGTCTAGTGCCAGAAGGTGCTACATGGGCGACTGGGGAAAAATGACCAATATCTGCCCAAGTAACTCATGGTCTAACCTACTTATCAGCAAATAACTTGTCGTGATGCTCACACAAGTGCAATAGTGGCACACAGCCATGGTGGGAAACCAACTGCTCTTGAGGCTAACTTGTCTGCTCAATGGAACAGAACCCATAGCTGGAGCTGGGAAACAAGTCAGAACCATAGCCAAACATGAGCCCACTCTCCATTATCAAGCTACCACCAATAGTGGGCCACAAGAGGGCCTACACCTATTAAATTCTCTGTAAAAAAAAAAAAATAAGGGTTATCCCATTTGTCTGGTGCTAACTTTACTCTCCATTGGAGAATCTGCTTCTCTTTTTCAGATAGACACAGATCCTAAGGAGAGAACCACCCCATCATACCCCAAAAGGGCCCCAGCTGAAACTAAGAATAATTGGCAAAACAAGCAAGGGTGCTGTTTTCTTGGTGAACCTGGTACCACCACAAGGGTGAAGGAGATCAACACAGAGAACAATCAACTCCTACCAAATCAGATATCTAGACATACAGAGGCTCCCAAGACCTCATCACTAAAGCAGACCAAAAATGAACCCAACATGGCTCAGGGAAATTTTGTGGAAGAGGGGCCGGAAAGAATGTCAGAGCCACACATTGGGTCATGATACACAGAGACATTTCTCATACCCATAACTGTGGGCTAACTCCACAATGCATGACCCATATACCTCAACAAGGAGGGCCAGGGGGAGGGGGGAGGACAGGGAGGAGGCTAACAATGGTACCAACTTGGCTGTATTCACTGAGTACAAATCTAATTAATAAAAAAGTAAATAAATTTTAAAAAATAAAAATAGAGTTTCTGATTATATTGAAAAAGGTTGTGTATAAGTTACTTTCTTGTTGCTGATAACTACCCAACCAGAAGCAGTTTATGAAAGAAAAGGGGTTTAATCCAGTTTATAGTTTTAAGGAGAAGTTTTTTTTAATTTAATTAATTTTTTATTGACAATTTCCATACTTGTAGACAATACCCATGGTAATTCCCTCACTCCCCCTACTTGCCCCTTTTGAAACTCCACTCTCCATCATATCCCCTCCCCCTCTCAATCATTCTCTCATTTATTTTGATGTCATGATCTTTTCTCCCTATTATGATGGTCTTGTGTAGATAGTGTGAGGCACTGTGAGGTCATGGATATCCAGGCCATTTTGCATCTGGAGGAGCACGTTGTAAGGAGTCCTACCCTTCCTTTGGCTCTTACATTCCTTCCTCCACCTCTTCTGCAATGGACTCTGAGCCTTGGAAAGTGTGATAGAGATATTTCAGTGCTGAGCATTCGTCTGTCCCTTCTCAGCACCATGTTGCCTTCTGAGTCATCCCAAGGTCATTGCCATCTGAAAAAAGAGGGTTCTCTAACCAAGTGAGAGTAGCATTAATATATGGGTATGAACATTAAGATAACTGCTTACTGGGCAGTTTGGTGAGCATAGTATATGCATTTAGGTAGATACCAGCAGACGTTACAACCCTAGGGCTCATGACTACACAAGGGGAATTTTTATCATGACGGGGAAAGGATGACAGGCAAGAGTGGGAAGCCCACATCACATCTCACTAGAGTCAGAAAGCAGAGAGTAAACTGAACTTGGAGTTGAACTATAAACCTAAGGCCCCCAGTGACACACTTCCTCCAGCAATGCTCCCCCTCCTAAAGGCTCCAAAACCTTCTGGAATAGTGTAACCAGCTGAGGATTAAGTATTAAGTCACATGAGCCTACGGGGACATTCTACATTCCAACCACTGCACATTGCAACTTTAAATTCTAAATACTTCAAAGAGCCTTGATTAAATATGAAGAAACCAAATAATCTTGGGTTTTAAAAGTATAGTTACTAGAGGTCCATAGCCTCTAATCTGATGGTGCTTCTTTTACCAGTGCCAGGTACTATTTGTACCTTGTCTCTTTTATTCTGGAGTTTTTGAGATAAGATCTTACTCTGGCCTGGAATTTACCAGGTGGCCTGGGTGGCCTTGCACATGTAGCAATCCTGCTGCCTCAGCCTCCAAAATGCTGGCTTTACAGGCATATGCCCCTCGGCCCAGCTGTCTTTCTACTTTTTCATCTGCACTGATGATACTGTTGTTAACACTTTATCAGAAATGGTTTGTTTCCCCCACTTTTGGCTTTATTATTTTAAGTTTCTGCATTCCTTTAAGCATGTGCTTTGTGTGTAGGGCATGTGTGTGTGTGTGTATGTGTGTTTGGTTTTTTTGAGACAAGGTCTCTTGATGTGGCTGTGCTTTTGGTATTCTCTCAGTAGCCTAGATGGCCACAAACTCACATTGATTCTCCTGTCTCAGCCTCAAGTGCTGAGATTACAGGTGTGTGCCATCATACTCAGCTCAGCATTCCTCCATTCTTGGGTTAGTGATATTTTCTTTCTCGTGGTGCTGAGGATGAAAGCCCAAAGCCCTGTGCATGCATGTTAGCAAGTGCTCTACTGTTGAGTCCCCGCCCCCCGCCACAGCCCCAGTGTGTGCTTTTAAAGTTGTCATTTGATTCCAGTTCTTTATATTATGGAAGACATCTCTGGTTTTCTAATGAAAGGCATTGAAAATGTGATTTGATTAACAAATGTGGTTTCTGGTAAGGCAGATTTTATTTAAAGTAAATATATTTAAATCACAGGTTAGGAGGACTTGATTTTATAGAACCATAAAATATTGGTATTGAAAGAGAAATTAGAGGTCATTGAGACCAACCTTGCATCTGACTCATGAATCAGATTATTAACTACAACATTCCTGACATTTTTCTTGGAAAAGTGCTTTTTTCTTGTTTGCTAGAGCCTTAATGCAGGTTCTTCAACTCAGCAGTAGATGTAAGCTTCATTTTCAAAGGCACACATTAATACACTTTAAAGCAATGACTCTTTCCAGAATTAATTTTGCATCTACATAAGGACAGTAAATAATACTTTTTTTGTTTGCTGGAGCTAATTGAACCAGATACTTGTGAGGTCATTCACAAGAAAGTCATCTACACTCATCAGGTTAATGATGAATATTAGTAAAGATGGTTTTGCAATACTCTATTTAAAAAGCGAATTTATTTTATGCTAACAAAACGACCAACTTATTTATGTTTTCCTTTGTTAAAACATATAAAGCTGGGTATTGTGGTGCACGCTTTTAATCCCAGCACTTGGGAGGCAGAGGTAGGAAGATCATTGTGAATTTGAGGCCAACCTGGGACTATACATATATATATATATTTAACAAGATGTGAATATGTATTCTTGTTGCAATTAGCTTCTTGTTGCTAGTACAAAGCACTCAAACAAAAGCTGCTTGTGGGAGGAAAGGGTTTATTTTGGCTTACAGACTCAAGGGGAAGCTCCATGGTGGCAGGGGAAAACATGGCATGAGCAGAGATTGGACATCACCTCCTAACCAACATAAGGCAGATAACAGTAGCAGTATTAGAGCGTGCCAAACACTGAGAAAGTGAAGCTGGCTAATAATACCTATAAGCCCATCCCCAAGAACACACCTCCTCCAGGAGGCTCCAGTTTCCAAATTGCCACCAGCTGGGGACCTAGCATTCATAGCACCTGAGTTTATAGGAGACACCTAGTTCAAACTACCTCACCTTTCATATTGATTACCTACTGATAAGTATGTGTGTGGTAGCCATAATTTAAAAAAATCAACTTCCTTGTGATCTAAAAATTGAAGATATTTTATATATAAAGAACCCAGTCTTGGGCTGGAGGGATGGCTTAGCGATTAAGGCATTTTCCTGCAAAGCCAAAGGACCTAGGTTCGATTCCCCGGGACCCACGTTAGCCAGATGCACAAGGGGGTACATGTGTCTGGAGTTCATTTGCAGTGGCTGGAGGCCCTGGTGTGCCCATTCTCTCACACTATCTCACTCTTTCTCTGTCAAATAAATAAATAAATAAAAATAAAGTATTTTTTTAAAAAGAACCCAGTGTTCATACTCAGCTTCTTTTTTGTACACTTGAAGGAAAGTTTTTTTTTTTAAATTCTTCTCAGTTAAATATCAATTTATAAATTAAATAACAAATGATTTACTGGGTGTATTTGAGGTGAAAAGTGAAAGGAATTCTTATACATAGGCCATAAGGAGGTTAAGTCTATGTTTTGACTACAGACATGGCTCATAACCTTTGTAAGATTTTCTCAAAAAAGGGAGTAGAGTCTATTGCATGTGGGATATTAGCATGAAATCCTATCATCAAACTATAAATTATAGTAAAGTTCAATTAGTCTTAAATTTTTTTTTCTGAGTTATGTGTGGTGGTGCATGCCTGTAATCTCAGTACTTGTGAGGTAAGGTAGGAGGATCGGGAATTTAAGGCCAAGGCCAAGGCCAGCCTCAGCCACATGAGGCCTTGTCTCAAAAAAAATTCTGTACAATGGGAGAAAATATTCCCTTTATCTGTATAAGAAGTTTCTTAGTATTTAAACCTAGATCCATCACTATGGACATAAGATGCAGGTGTTTATGAGGTTCATTTTAAAAATTAATTTTGGACATTATATATATGTATGTATGTATATGTGTGTGTGTGTGTGTCACAGTACATGACAGTCAGAGGACAACTTCGTGTGTCTGTCCTTACCTTCTACCTTGTTTGAAGTAGGGTTTCTCATTGTCACTGCTGCATTCATCAGGCTAGCTGGCCCACAAGCTTCTGGGGAGGTGAGGAATTCATCCAGCCTCATCTCCCTTCTCTCTGTAGTTGTGCTGAGATTATAAATGCATATGCTACAGCATCTAGATTTATGAGGGTTTTAGAGATCCTAACTGAAGTACTCAAGCTTTCACAGCAAGCTCTTTATGCACTGAGACATTTCCCCATCCCTTTTGTGAGGTTTCTATCCACTTGTCAGTGTGATGTCACTACAAATTTCAGCAAGCCTATATATAGTTAGGTAGAGAGGGCACACTGGTGAAGGACTGACTGATCAATAAAGAATATTTATTGGGTATCTGATTTTTACTAGGAGTTGAGGATAAAAAGACGGTTTCAACTAAGATCCACTCCCTAACCTTAAGTTTGGTGAAGGACTAAGATACTAAAAAGAAAATCATTATTAATGCAGTATGCTATAACAGAGAACTGTACGTGACACAGAGAACAAATTACTCACCCCTGCCTTATGATGTCATGAAGAAGCTGGTTAGTAAACTGAGCTAATGGATAAATAGGAGTTCACTAGGCAGTGAGAATGGAAACAGAATTCTAAGCAAAGAGAACAAAATGTGAAAAGGCATGGTATATGGGGGATATTTTAAGGTTGGCATGATTAGAGGGTACTCATGTGGGAATTAAGTGATAAGAGATGAAGCTAAGAGGATGTGCTTTCCCTATAGATACTGAGACTTTTAGCAAAGAAATAATAGGATCAGTTTTGTAAGTTTAAAAAGATCACAGGGTTGTAGAGGTGGCTCAACAGTTAAATGTGATTCCTGTGAAAACATGGGGGCTTGAGGGGGCCTGAAACTACCCTAGTTCAAATCTCTAGATCCCTAATAAATAGGTGGGTGTGGTCATTCACATCTGTAACGCCTGTCCCACAAAGGGGAGCAGAGTCCAGGGTATAGCCTGAGCTTGTGATAAACAGCAAGCTCTGGTATCACTAAGAAACTCTGGCTCAAAATGAGAACAGGCAGAAGAGCAAAGGAATGGGACACACAATGTTTTGCTCTGGCCACCACAGATGCTCTCTGCAACAGATCATGTGGGGTACTAAAAAGGCACATACACAAGCAAACATCACACACACTACCATACACACACACACACACACACACACACACACACATACATCGAAAAAATAATAAATAAATAAAAAGATCATGGCCAGATATGGTATCTAACATTAAATAGATTTAACAGGACTGAAATAGAAAAACTGATGAGAGGGCTAGGGGATAGCTCAGTGGATAAGAGTGCTTACCATTCATGTATGAGGGCCCAATAGGGCCTGAAGCTGCCTGAGGTAAAGCTCCAGCACCCGTGTCAAAAACAAAGCTGAGCCTGGCTTTGCACACTTGTAACCCGAATTGCTGGGGCTTGTTGCTCAGTCAACAACTCTGACTCACAGGAAATAAGGCAGAAAAGTGATAGGGGAGGACACCCTGTGATCTCCCCTGGCTTCTGCATGTATTTATGGAGTGCACATGGGGTGCAAGCATACACCATACCCCTGTACACTATATACACAACTATATGTTTGCACATATGTGCATGTAAAAAAAAGAAAAGAATATTATGTTCATCAAACTGCCCAGTAAGCACTTCTCTTAATGTTCATACCCATATATTAATGCTACTCTCACTTTTCGTTAGAGAAGCTTCTCTTTTCAGATAGCAGTGACCAATGAGATGACTCAAAAATCACTATAGTGCTGACAACAAGTGACAGAGGAGTTCTCAGCACTGAAACATCTCTATCACACCTTCCAAGGCTCAGAGTCCATTGTGGAAGAGGTGGCGGAAAGAATGTAAGAGCCAAAGGAAGGGTAGGACCCCTTACAATGTACTCTTCCATAAACAAAATGGTCTGGATATCCATGACCTCCCAGTGCCTGGCACTACCTACACAAGACCATCATAATAGAAGGAAAAGATGATAACATCAAAATAAAGGAGAGACTGATTGAGAGGGGGAGGGGTATGATGGAGAGTGGAGTTGTGAAGGGGAAAACGGGGGGGAGGAAATTACCATGTTTTATTGTCTATGGTTATGAAAGTTGATAATAAAAAAGAAGAGAGAGAGAGAGAGAGAGAGAAACTAATGAAGCTTCTATGCTAGTTTGACCTAGAGCAGTGGAAATAGTAGCAAAAGGGAAGCACTTGAGGCTGGGATTATAGCTGTATATTATCATGCCCAGCTCTTCAAGAGAGATTTCTGGGGTAGACTTAGATGAAAGGCAAGGGTGACTCTGACATTTCCAGAAAATAGGGTAGAATTGTAAAGAAAATAGCAAATTCAGTTTGAAGTGCTCTTAGGTAGAGAGGGCATGTTGGTGTATTTATTTGGTTCAGAAATAAATTTCATATAGCATTATAATACGATGCCATGGACATTTATGCCAGATTCACTTTCAGCTTTGGCTAGGATCAACTATAAAAATTCTGCAAGTGAGAAATAGAGCCACACTCTCCAGTGTGAACACACATTGTAAACCTTTGAGACCTGCTGATTTGTGAGAAACTTTTAAAAACTGTTCTATTTTAGGTTATTAGAAACTATCATTTCTATCCTACAGGTGTCTTGGGATGCCTCCCATCCATAAACTTTGGTTCTCAGTGCCTGTCAGGTAAGTGCCTGATCTTTATGCCGGGCCTTGAAAGGTGGCAAGATAAGTACGATTTAGTCCCAGTCCCTCAAATGCTCAGGGCCTAGTGAAATGTATGCAAAGACCTTGCTGGTATTCCTTCAAACACTGAGGTCATCTTTCTATTTTCCTAGAGTTTAACTCAAATTTAGGGAGTGAGACTGGGTTAGTCTTTTAAAGCAGAGATCATTATTTTTCTAACTTAAGGTCATGTCAAGATGGAAACTACAGCTTCCGGTCAAGATGGCGGCATAGGAACCACGCCTAAGCAGCCTAGGGGAGAAAAAGCCAAAGAAAACCCAGCAAAATACACAAGGGAGGTGTATAAGAGATTAAAACAGCAGCGGAGAAGTAGGAGATATCCAGAGCCCACACGGGCAGGCCGAAGCAGCTCCGGCAGCGGCAGCTCGGGACCCGGTAGCGGCAGCTCGGGTTCCGGCAGCGGCAGCTCGGGACCCGGTAGCGGCGACTTGGGCTCCGGCAGCGGCACCTCGGGACCCGGTAGCGGCGATTCAGACTCTGGCAGCGGCAGCGGCAGCACGGGCACCGGCAGCTGCATCACGGGCTCCGGCAGTGGCGACTCGGGATCCAACAGCGGCGGCTCAGACCCCGGCAGCGGAAGCGGCGGTGGAAGCCGGAAGCGGCGGTGGAAGCCGTGACTCCAGCCCCAAAAACACCATCAGCTGCTCCGGTACCGGCCACAGCGGCTTCAGGGCAGCGAATCCAGCAGCGGAGGCTCCAGCGGCTTCAGCGGCAGAGGCGGATCCCGCAGCGGCAGCACCAGCGGATCAGAGGCGGAGGACCCAGCAGCGACAGCTCCAGCGGATCAGCGGGGGCAGACCCAGCAGCGGCATCTCCAGTGGCGGATCCAGCAGCAGTGGTCCCAGCAGCGGCAGCTCCAGCGGCAGCAGCGGGGATCCAGCATCAGGGGCGCCAATCTGCAGGGCCACAGTTGCCAGGCTTGGTTTGCCCCACAGGAAAAGCCAGTACCCAGTTCCAGAAAGCAGAACAGCGGCCCAACATCCCAGCCAGCAACTTGACTGAGACCAAAAGCATCCAAAGAGGTAACTGGGATTGAACCAGGGAAGGGTCTCACCTGGTCACAAGCTGACTTGGATCCCTCAACAGACCAGAAATCTTAACTTCTTTGTTGATAGAGGATCTGGTTTTTATAATACCTAATCTTGCATAAATGCTCGGTGCTGTTCTTGACTGAATGTGTATAGGGTTTAGTTAAATTTTAGAATATACCTGTATTTTATTCCACTCAACCTATTTGAATACCCCCATAGCAGGCAAACTTAACCCCTAGGACCACGTGTCTAGATACTCTGAGAGTGGTAAGAGCCACACCTAACATCTTAATCTCCTACATAGAAGATATACAATATCAGATCAATAGATACAGCAAAGGATACCCAGCTAACTGGAAAATCTAAGCAGTAACTTAATCCAAGATGCAAAAATATATACATTATAACACAAGAAACACCAAAAACCAAGGCAATATAAATCCACCAAAAAGCATCAATGCTTCAGAAATGACCTCTAGTGAAAACGAGTTAGAGAAAATGCCTGAGAAAGATTTCAAAAGAATGATTGTAAATATGTTCAATGAACTCAAAGAAGAAATCAAAGGAATCAGAGAAGATACAGGACACCAATTTAACGAAATAAAGAAATCAATACAAGACATAAATAAGGAAATAGAAATAATGAAGAAAAACCAGTCAGAATTACTAGCAATGAAGAACACAGTTAATGAAATAAAAAACTCTGTAGAAAATCTCACCAGTAGAATGGATGAAGGAGAGGACAGAATATCTAAGCTAGAAGACCAGGTGGCAGATCTAATACAATCCAACAAAGAGAAAGACAAACTAATAGAAAAGTATGAATGGGAATTTCAAGATATTCGGGACACTATGAAAAGATCAAATATAAGAATTCAGGGTATAGTAGAAGGAGAAGAATTTCAATCCAAAGGTATAGTAGGCATCTTCAACAAAATCATAGAAGAAAACTTCCCCCAAATTGGGAAAGAGGTGCCAATGCAGATACAGGAAGCATTTAGAACACCAGCCAGACAAAACCTGGAAAGAACCTCTCCTCACCATATTATAATCAAACTACCAAACACACAATCCAAAGAAAAAATATTGAAAGCAGTTAGAGAGAAAAATCAAGTTACCTACAAAGGCAAGCCCATCAGGATCACAGCAGATTACTCAACACAAACTTTCAAAGCCAGAAGGGCTTGGAGTGAAGTATTCCAAACTCTGAAAGATAACAACTGTCAACCAAGACTACTTTATCCTGCAAAACTATCCATTCAAATAGATGGAGAAATAAGGACATTCCATGACAAAAGCAGGCTAAAGGAGTATTTGAAGACAAAACCAGCTCTACACAAAATACTTGAAAGAATCCTCCATGTCGAAGAGAAAGAAAAACACACATATAAGGAACCTGGAAAACAGCAAACAACACTCAAATACTAGTTAATATAAGAGAGCAAAGGTAGAACCAGAACCACACACAAAAAAAATGGCAAGCATAAATACACATCTTTCAATAATATCTCTTAATATCAATGGCCTCAATGCTCCAACCAAAAGACATAGATTTGCAGACTGGGTTAAAAAGCAGGACCCTACAATTTGTTGTCTCCAAGAAACTCACCTTTCTACAAAGGATGGACATTATCTTAGGGTGAAAGGTTGGAAAACGGTGTTTCAAGCAAATGGACCCAGAAAGCAAGCAGGGGTTGCTATTCTAATAGCTGACAAGGCAGACTTCACTCCAACATTAGTCAAGAAAGATAAGGAAGGTCACTTTATATTGATTAAGGGCACACTCCAACAGGAGGACATTACAATCCTAAACATATATGCACCTAACATGGGGGCTCCCAAATTCATCAAACAAACACTGTTAGAACTAAGGTCACAGATAGCACCAAACACAGTGGTAGTTGGTGACTTTAACACCCCACTCTCATCAATTGATAGGTCATCCCGGGAAAAAATAAACAGAGAGGCATCTGGACTAAACGAGGTCATAGAAGGAATGGACCTAACAGACATATACAGGACATTTCATCCAAATGCTGCAGAATATACATTCTTTTCAGCAGCACATGGATCATTCTCTAAAATAGACCATATATTAGGACACAAAGCAAATCTTAACAAATTCAGGAAAATTGAAATAATTCCTTGCATTCTATCTGACCACAATGGAATCAAACTACAAATCAATAGCAAGAAAGGATATAGAGCATACACAAAATCATGGAAACTAAACAATACATTACTAAATGATGAATGGGTCAATGAAGAAATCAAGAAGGAAATCAAAAAATTTATAGAGTCAAACAATAATGAGAACACAACATACCAAAATCTCTGGGACACAATGAAGGCAGTTCTAAGAGGTAAATTTATAGCTTTAAGTGCCTATATTAAGAAATTAGAAAGGTCGCAAATAAATGACCTAATGCTTCACCTTAAAGCCTTGGAAAAAGAAGAACAAGGCAAACCAAAAATCAGTAGACGGGAAGAAATAATAAAGATTAGGGCAGAAATTAATGAAATAGAAACCAAAAAAACAATACAAAGAATTAATGAAACAAAGAGCTGGTTCTTTGAAAGGATAAACAAGATTGATAAACCCTTAGCAAATCTGACCAAAAGAAAGAGAGAAGAGACACAAATTAATAAAATTAGAGATGAAAAAGGTAACATCACGACAGATGCCAGAGAAATTCAAAAAATCATAGGGACATATTATAAAAACATATACTCCACAAAGTATGAAAATCTGAAAGAAATGGATGATTTCCTTGATTTATATGACCTACCTAAATTAAATCAAGATGAGATTAATCACTTAAATAGACCTATAACAAGCATGGAGATCCTAACAGTTATCAAAAATCTCCCAACTAAAAAAAGCCCAGGCCCAGATGGATTCACTGCTGAATTTTACCAGACCTTCAGGGAAGAGCTAACACCATTGCTTCTTAAGCTTTTCCATGAAATAGAAAAAGAAGGAATTCTACCAAACTCCTTCTATGAAGCCAGCATCACTCTGATACCAAAACCAGGCAAAGATAGAACAAAAAAGGAAAATTACAGACCAATCTCCCTCATGAACATAGATGCAAAAATTCTCAACAAAATATTGGCAAACAGAATACAAGAATACATTAGAAAGATCATTCACCCTGACCAAGTAGGCTTTATCCCAGAGATGCAGGGATGGTTCAACATACGCAAATCTATAAATGTTATACATTATATAAATGGGTTGAAGGACAAAAATCACATGATCATCTCATTAGATGCAGAGAAAGCATTCGACAAAATCCAACATCCCTTCATGATAAAAGTCCTACAGAGACTGGGAATAGAAGGAACATATCTCAATATAATAAAGGCTATTTATGATAAGCCTACAGCCAACATATTACTAAATGGGGAAAAACTGGATGCTTTTCCACTAAAATCAGGAACAAGACAAGGGTGTCCACTGTCCCCACTTTTATTTAATATAGTTCTGGAAGTCTTAGCCATAGCAATAAGGCAAGAGACATGCATAAAAGGGATACAAATCGGAAAGGAAGAGGTCAAGTTATCATTATTTGCAGATGACATGATTCTATATATAAAGGACCCTAAAGACTCTACTAGCAAACTGTTAGAGCTGATAAAAACCTACAGTCATGTAGCAGGATACAAAATAAATACACAGAAATCAGTAGCCTTCATATATGCTAACAACAAACACACAGAGGATGAGATCAGAGAATCACTCCCATTCACAATTGCATCAAAAAAAATAAAGTACCTTGGAATAAACCTTACTAAGGAAGTAAAGAATCTATACAATGAGAACTTTAAAACACTCAAGCGAGAAATTGCAGAAGACACTAGGAAGTGGAAAAACATCCCTTGTTCCTGGATTGGAAGAATCAATATTGTGAAAATGGCAATCTTACCAAAAGCAATCTACACATTTAACGCAATCCCCATCAAAATTCCAAAGGCATTCTTCACGGAAATAGAAAAAACAATCCAAAAATTCATTTGGAATCACAAAAAACCTCGAATATCTAAAATAATACTGAGCAACAAAAATAAGGCTGGTGGTATCACCATACCTGATTTTAACCTATACTACAGAGCCATAGTAACAAAAACAGCATGGTACTGGCACAAAAGCAGACTCGTAGATCAATGGAACAGAATAGAGGACCCAAATGTAACCCCATGTAGTTATAGCCACCTGATATTTGATAAAAATGCCAAAAATACTCATTGGAGAAAAGACAGCCTCTTCAGCAAATGGTGTTGGGAAAACTGGATATATATCTGTAGAAGGATGAAAATAGATTCTTCTCTTTCTCCGTGCACAAGAATTAAGTCCAAATGGATTAAGGACCTTAACATCAGACCTGAAACTCTGAAACTGCTAGAGAAAAAAGTAGGGGAAACCCTTCAACATATTGGTCTTGGCAAAGACTTTCTGAATACAACCCCAATTGCTCAGGCAATAAAACCACAGATTAACCACTGGGACCTCATGAAAATACAAAGATTCTGCACTGCAAAGGACACGGTGAAGAAAGCAAAGAGGCAACCTACAGAATGGGAAAAAATCTTCACCAGCTATACATCTGATAGAGGATTAATATCTAAGATATACAAAGAACTCAAGAAGTTAAATAATAAGGAATCAAACAAACCAATCAAAAAATGGGAAATGGAGCTAAATAGAGAATTCTCAAAGGAAGAAATACGAATGGCATATACGCATCTAAAAAAATGTTCTACATCCCTAGTCATCAGGGAAATGCAGATTAAGACTACATTGAGATTCCATCTCACTCCTGTCAGATTGGCTACCATCATGAAAACAAATGATCATAAATGTTGGCGGGGATGTGGAAAAAGAGGAACCCTTCTACATTGTTGGTGGGAATGCAATCTGGTCCAGCCATTGTGGAAATCAGTGTGGAGGTTCCTAAAACAGCTAAAGATTGATCTACCATATGACCCAGCTATAGCTCTCCTAGGCATATATCCTAAGGACTCATCTCATTACCTTAGAGATACTTGCTCAACCATGTTTATTGCTGCTCAATTTATAATAGCTGGGAAATGGAACCAGCCTAGATGTCCCTCAACTGATGAGTGGATAATGAAGATGAACATTTATACAATGGAGTTTTACTCAGCAGTAAAGAGAAATGAAGTTATGAAATTTGCAGAAAAGTGGATGGATCTGGAAAGAATTATACTAAGTGAGGTAACCCAGGCCCAGAAAGCCAAGCGCCACATGTTCTCCCTCATATGTGGATCTTAGCTAGAGATGATTGGGCTTCTGTGTGAGAAGGAAAAAACTCAGTAGCAGAGGCCAGTAAGTTAAAAAAGGAGATAGAAAGGGAAGAGAAAGAAAGGGAGGAGGGCTTTTATTAGGTTGGTATTGTATATATGTAAGTAGAAAGATTGAGATGGGGAGGGGATATGATGGAGAATGGAACTTCAAAGGGGAAAGGGGGGAGGGTAATACCATGGGATTTTTTTTGTTATCATGGAAAATATTAATAAAAATGGAGAAAAAAAATAAAAAAAATAAAATGGCAAAAAAAAAAAAAAGATGGAAACTACAGCTTCATTAGCCATTGCTGTGGACTATCAGTTTGGATTTAGTAATGTTTTTCATGTAGAGTTTACTTTCATTTGGAGAGAACACAATTCTACTTGTAACAGATAAAACATCAAGGTCACTTAATATCTACTACACTGATGTTTTAAACTTTTCTTATTTTTCCTTTCTGTGCAAGTAATGAAAGTTATGAAATCAAAGTGGCTTTCAATATTGTCTGCTGAAAGAGTAACTTAGCTTTTGTGCTTGTACCTAAAATGAGGTATTCTTATTTTTTCTTTTCAAAATATGTTTAGGAACTGGGGGGATGTATTATTGGTTAAAGGCACTTTCTTGCACAACGTGCCAGCCTAGATTCAATTTCTCAGCCATCCACATAAAACCAGACAGGCGTTCATTTGCAGTGGCAAGAGATCCTGGCATGGCCCACAAATAAATAACTAATAAATAAATAAATAAATAAAGTTTTAAAACATATTTTAAAAATATTTTATATATTTATTTGCAAGGGGAGAGAGAGAGAGAGAGAGAGAGAGAGAGAGAGAGAGAGAGAGAGAAAGATAGAGGCATGTCTCTTGCCGCCGAAAACAAGATCCAGATGCCTTGTACCACTTTGAGCATCTGGTTTTATGTGGGTACTGGGAATCAAACCCAGGCCACTAAGCTTTGCAAGCAATCAACTTTAACCACTGAGCCATCTCTCCAGTCAGTCCCTTTAAAATATTTTATTTATTTGTAAGGACAGAGAGAGAGACATTCATTTCTTTATATTTTATTAGTTTTTATAGAAAAAGCAATTGACAAGACCCAATACCCTTTTTAGATAAATACACTCCACAAATTAGGAGTTGAAAGGAACATTTTCAACATTGATGAAGCCCACATGTATGAAAAGCCTACAGCTAATATCATACTCAGTGGTACAAATGTGAAAGTGTTTCTCCTAAGATCAGTAAAAACGCAAACATGCTCATTTGCACCACTTCCATTCAATGTTGTAATGGAAATGCTAGGCCGAGAGATTATGCAAGAAAAGAAAATAAAAAGCATCCAAATTGGAGAAAAAGAAATAGCACTCTCTTTATTCTTGAATAACATATTATAACCTAGAAACTCTAAAGAATAAATAAGCCCAGAAATGTCTGATACAATATTAACGAGCAAAAATCACTGGCATTTCCATACAATACCATGAACAACCTCAAAAGGAGATTAAGAAAATAGTTTAATTTATAATAGCGTCAAAAGTTATAAAATAAGTGGCAACAAACTTAGCTAAGAATATGCATTTCTAAAAACTATAAAATATTTTTGTAAAAAAAGGAAAGAAGATGTAAATAAATGAAAAGACATTCTATATTCATTGGTGGGCAGATTTAACATTACTAAGATTGCAATCCTCCCCAAATCTATGTACAAGCCCCTTTTAAAATCCCAGACTGATTCTTTGAAGAAATTGACAATGTAATCTTAACATTCATATGCAAATCCATGGACTGAGAATAGCCAAACATTCTTGTAAAGGGAAAATATGCTAGAGAACCAATACTTTCCAATTTCAGAACTTACTGCAAAGGTACAATAATCAAAACCATGTGATACTACTTTAAGGATATAAATATGGGCCAGTGGAATATAATTGTGAGTCCATAAAATCCCATACCTTTCTGCTCTCTTTTCAACAAGAATGCCAAGACAATTCAATGGGGGGAAAGAACAGTGTTTTCAGCACATGATGCTGGGACAACCAGATATTTGGCTGCAAAAAGGATGAAGTTGGATACCTACCTCCCACTATATAAAAAAGATCAACTCAAAATTTATTATAGACCTAAATATAAGTGCTAAAACTATAAAACCCACAGAAGAAAAAACATGACTAAATCTTGTGACCTTGGATTGGATAATAGTTTCTGAGGTATGACATCAAAAGCACAAGAGATGAAAGCAAAAATAGATAAAGTGAACTTCATAAAGGTTAAAAGTCTTTGAAGCTAGGGGTGTAGTTCAGTAGTGAGATGCTTTCTGGTATGCACAAATAAAAATTAAAATCTTGTGTATGGGGCCTACACCTATTAAATTCTCTTGGTAAAAAATAAGGGTTATCCCATTTATCTTGTGCTAACTTTACTCTCCGTTGGAAAATCTGCTTCTCTTTTTCAGATAGACACAGCTCCTAAGGAGAGAACCACCCCATCATACCTCAAAAGGGCCCCAGCTGAAACTAAGAATAATTGGCAAAACAAGCAAGGGTGCTCTTTTCTTGGTGAACCTGGTACCAGCACAATGTTGAAGGAGATCGACACAGAGAACAACCAACTCCTACCAAATGAGATATCCAGAGACACAGAGGTTCCCAACACCTCATCACTGAAGCAGTCCTAAAATGAACCCAACATGGCTCAGGAAAATTTTACAGATGAGGGGACAGAAAGTATGTCACAGTCACACGTTGGGTCATGATACGCAGAGACATTTCCTCCTACCCATAACTAAGGACTAACTCCACAATGCATGACCCATATACCTCAACAAGGAGGGGCCAGGGGGAGCGGGGAGGACATGGAGGAGGCTAACAATGGTACCAACTTGAATGTATTCACTGAGTACAAAACTAGTTAATAAAAAAGGACAAAAGAAAAAAATAAAATTAGGAAGAGTTGGAAAGATTAAATAAAACTAAATAAAAACTCAGTAGCAGAGGCCAGTAAGCTAAAAAAGAGATATAAAGGAAGAGAAAGGAAGGGAGGGGGGTACTTAATAGGATGGGATTGTATATATGTAAGTAGAAGAATAGATTAATGGGGGTGAAAAGGCCCAAAGTGAGGTCAGGGAAAGCGATTGAGTAAAGGAAAGGTGGAGGGAGGGCTAACCAAAATCTAAGAGGATATAAATAAATCATATGGAATCCTCTGGTTTTGGACAATGGAACACTAAGGAGCTGTTGATTGTTGCTAGAAAATTTTCAGTGCCAGGGATGGGATACCTTTCAGTGAGTTGTTGTCCAGGGAGGTCCCTGATGCCCCCAAAACATTATAGGCCATTGCTGGGGCCCTTGATTTCCCACCAGGAATAGAATGTAAGACCATATTGTTGAAGTCTCCACATACTTGGGCTGCAAGGCCACTGAGAAATCCTGCTGGAACTGAGCTGATAACCTCCCCCATGTAGACCAGCTGACAGAAAGCTGAAAAAGCCATTCTACATGCAGTTCAATGGGAGAAAGAGATACCACCAGTGAAGATACTCAACAGTGGACACTGCAAGCCTTATATTTGGCCAGCCAGGCCAAATGAGCCAACGGGTGCAATAGTGGCATGTCTATCATGGTGGAAACCAACTGCCCTCTAGTTGGACTGGAGGCCCGCTCCATGGGAGGGAATACATCCCTGATACTGAAAACTTAAAACATGGGTAGTCATGAACCCTAGGGGTGTAACGTCTGCTGATGTCTGGATAAATGTATATACTATGCTTATCCAACTGCCCAGTAAGCACTTCTCTTAATATTCATACCCTTAAATTAATGCTACTCTCACTTTGGGTAGAGAATCTTCTCTTTTCAGATGGCAGTGACCTTGGGATGACTCAGAAGGTATCATGGTGCAGGAAAGAAGTGACTGGAGTACTGAGTAATATCCTGATCACACCTTCCAAGGCTCAGGGTCTAATGAAGAAGAGGTGGCAGAAAGAATGTAAGAGCCAAAGGAAGGGTAGGACTCCTTACAACGTGCTCCCTCCAGACATAAAATGGCCTGGATATCCATGACCTCGCAGTGCCTGACACTACCTACACAAGACCATCATAAGAGGAGGAAAAGATCATGACATCAAAATGAAAGAGAGACTGATTGAGATGGGGAGGGGATATGATGGAGAATGGAATTTCAAAGGGAAAAGTTGGGGGGGGAGGGTATTACCATGGGATATTTTTTATAATCATGGAAGATGTTAATAAAAATTGAGGAAAAAAATCTTGCGTATGTTAAAGGAAATAAAATGACAACCTAAAAACTGAAAAAACATACTGTCAAAAACTACTTTTTCTCCAAAGGATTTTTGTATAGCATATATGTAGAACTCTCACAACTCAATAATAAAAGACATATCATCCAATTAAGTAGTGCAAAGGGTCTGAATAAACACTTTTATAAAGAATATATACAAATGGATTTTGGGTTAGGTGGCACATGCCTATAATCCATCACTTGATGGATGGAGGCAGGAGGATCAGGAAATCAAGATCATCCTCAGATACATACTGAGTATGAGGTAAGCCTGTGCTACATGAGACAACTCAAAGGAATATATGCAAATGCACTAGAAATATACAGGGAGGGTCTCAGTATGGTGAGCTATTAGGGAGATGCAAATGAGACCTGGTGTTATACCGTTCACACACATTAGGATGCCTATAATTTAAAAAGACAGATAATAACAAGTATTGAGGATGTGAAATAATCAAAATCCACAAATATTGCTGATGGGAATGTAAAATGGTGCCGCTTCTTTAGAAAATAGTTGGGTTATTACTGTAAAGGTGAAATATAGAACTTCCATATCACCCACAAATTTCCATCCCAAGTACATACCCAAAAGAACTGAAAACAAAAAGTTGCATATGTTTGTGACCTCTAGTTCTCAAAGAGTGAAACAACCCAAATGGTTATCAAATAGTCAATGTGTAGAGAAAATATGGTTATCTATACCATGGAATATTATTTGTTCATAAAACAAATGAAGTTCTGCTATATGACACAACATGGATGAACCTTGAAAGCATTATGTTAAGTGAAAGGAGGTAATCAAAAGATCATATGATGCATTCATATAAAATCTTCAGAACAGACAAATCTATAGATTGAGTATGTAAATTTATGAGCCCAGAGGAAGTTGAGGCTAAATGGAAGAAAATTGCTGCTGATAGATATATGGTTTCCTATGGAATGAGGATGGTGTTCTGAAGTTCACTGTAGTAGTAGTTGCACATTATGAAGTCAGTGAATTGTACGCTTTAAAATGGCGATTTGCATAGTAAGTAAATTATACATAAATAAAGCTATTGTTTTTAATTTATATAACATGACCAATTGAAACTGGAGTGTGAGGGAGGGAAGAAGAGGAAAGAAAGAGAGAGAGAGAGGGAGAAAGGGCGAAAGGGAGGGTATGAATGTTGCTAAAGTGATAGTGTGGTGGCTTGACTGTAAAATGTTCCCTATAAGCTCAGTGTTTGTGATTAAGCCCCACACTTAGTCCCTAGCTGGTGGAGCCTTTGGGAAGTGGAACCTTGCTGGAGACAGATATGTCACTGTGGATGGGCTTTGAGGTTTATTAGTCCAGCCACTAGCTGACATTGGGGCCTTATTGTCTGTACAATGGATCTTCTTTTGACCCAGGTCATACCCCTAATTTTATGCTATATTTAAAAAGAAAGTCTTCCAAAGAAGGGTTGCTTCATATTTCCTTCATCTAATCTGTTTTCAGTGAAAAAGTTCTCAATGTTTTCTTTCCTTTCATGCTCACTTTCAAACTTAGGCTTGGATGTCCCAAGACCCAGAACAAAAATTAAGCAGAATGATAGGAAACTGCAGCCAGTGCTCACTTGAGTCTTACCTTCTTCTCACATTCTGTTCACTATTTATGTATTCATGTGAACCTCCATGGATTTTTCTTATGGTATTCTTCTTCAGAAGCCTATTCAGTCCCTCTTCTAAAAATTCCCTTAAAAGACCACCCCATAATTCCTCTGTATGTCTGAATTTCCAGTGCTAAGCAATGTGAGTTTGAACTTAGACTCCCTTCTCCAGCACAAAACTGGAGACCTTTATTCAGTCAACCTTTATTCAGTCAGTAATAGTTTACTTGATGAATTATTATGCATTGGGCTCTAGTCTAGGTAATTCTGCCCTCATGGAACTTGTCTTGAGCAGGACAGACAGCAAAGAAGAAGGCATGATTTATAATTTAATTGTGCTCTGTAGGTAAAATGCAGGCTGCTGTGGCAAGTTAGGATAGGAGGATACAGCCAAGGCTATGGTTCAGGAAAGTACTGTTGGGGAAGTGATCTGCCCACTACATTCTGGAAGCCATGGAAGATTTATCCAGGCAATGGAGGTTGAGGGAGGGAAATGGGCTTTTCAGGCTGGAGAGATGGCCTAACAGATAAAGGTGCTTGTTTGCAAAGCCTGATGACCCAGGTTCAACTCCCCAGAACCGTTGTAAATCCAGATGCACAAAGTGGCACATGCATATGGAGTTCATTTGCAGTGGCTAGAAGCTCTGTAGTATTCATTACCCCTTTCTCTCCCATTCGTTCATTGATTCATATTCTCTATCTCTCTCTCCCCTTGCAAATAAATAAACAAAAGTATTAAAAACAGAAATGAGCTTTCCTGGCAAAGTGAACACTATTCTTTAGTCACTCCTTCATTCAACAAATTATTTGCTGAACATCTACTATGCATCAGACATTGTTTCAGGCAATGAGGATATAGTAGTGAAAGCATCCCAAATTCATATTCTCATGTTGCTTATATTATAATGGAGGGAAACAGAAAAACAGACATGTAAAATGACTGGTATGTTAAATTGAAAGTGCTATGGACACTTTCATATTAGGAATGACAAGGTTAAACTTTTAGTGTGTTGGAGGGAGGTCAGAATGCAGTCTGCAAAGATCTTAAGGTAGGGAGGCTTCTAATACTAATAAGAATAATAATATTCTTAAACTAAAAGTAGGACAGTATGGTGGTTGGTCCACGAGTGGATGATTATACTGCTGCTGCTGCTACTACTATTTTCTATCTATAGAGCACTTTGATTTTATGTACATCATTTCACACACTGCCCAGTCTTGTCTAGTTCTTGATAACACAGTATAGTTGACCCTTCTTCACCAAAAGCTTTTGATTCAGTGTGTGGGACAGTTTCCATGGGAACACTCCTTCAACTTTATAATAAGAGTCAATAGAGAATTAGAGAATTAGGATTCTCTTTACAGAGATGTGTTTTTAGCCAACTTTGCTGGGTTACAAATGTGTTTGTAGAAATTAGTATCTTAGAGCTTTAAATTCTAGTTGATTATGTCAGACAAAGGTGAAAACATGTTGGCAGAATGTACAAAAGAAGAGAATTTTGATATCTGTTGAGAGGCAATATTTTGTGTGTTCAGCAAGACAAGAAAGCAGCACATTTAGCTTTCATAGCAAGTTATCTGTAGCTCAATGTTCAGAAGCCATGTCTCCTTTACCACATAGGCAAGTCCTATGTGGTAGCATCTAGCATGCTTACTGAGAGTGAGTTTATACTGCATGTGGTGGTTAATCTAAATTGTCAACTTGACATTATTTAGAATCACTATGGAACCAAACCTCTGGGAACATCTGTGTGGAAGTTTCAAGGTTAGGTTAACTATGGTGAGGAGGCCTATCCTAACTATGGTCAATACCATTCCATGGGCAGGGGTTCTGGATGGAATCAGAAGGTGAAATTGAGTTGAGTACCACCATTCATCACTCTCTGCTTCCTGACTGCAGATGCAATGTGACCATCTGCCTCAACTCCTGCCACCATGCCTTCCCTGCCTTGATGGACTATATCCTCAAATTGTGAGTCAAAATAAACCCTTCCTTCCTTCCTTCCTTCCTTCCTTCCTTCCTTCCTTCCTTCCTTCCTTCCTTCCTTCCTTCCTTCTTTCTTTCTTTCTTTCTTTCTTTACTTATTTATTATTATTATTATTTTTTTTTTGGTTTTTCAAGGTAGGGTTTTACTCTAGCTCAGGCTGACCTGGAATTTACTATGTAATCTCAGGGTGGCCTCAAAATCACGGTGATCTTCCTTCCTCTGCCTCCCAAGTGCTGGGTGTGCGCCACCATACCCAGCAACCCTTCCTTCTTTAAGTTGCTTTTGTAAGGTATTTTGGCACAGCAGCAAGAAAAGTAGGTAATACTTTTTTAAAGAATGAGTTCGAAACATCCAAGGTACTGAGAAATGGTGTAGGTGTCAAAGTTTAAAGTGAAGGACAGGGGGCTGGAGAGATGGCTTAACAGTTAAGGCTCTTGCCTGCAAAGCCTAAGGACCCAGGTTTGATTCCCTAGTACCCTTGTAAAGCCAGATGCACACAGGTGAGGCAAGCGCAAGGTTGCACATGCCCACTAGGTGATGCAAGCATCTAGAGTTTGATTGCAGTGGATGGAGACCCTGGAGTGCCCATTCTCTCTCTCTCTCTCTATTGCTTTTTTTCTCTCTAAAAAATAAAAATAAATAAAGGGAAGGACAGGGCAGCAGGCATGATGATGCTTGCCTGTAGTGAAGCACTGAAGAGGCTGAGGTAGACAAATCATGATTCAAGGCTAGCCTAGGCTACATGGTAAACCTTGTCTCAAACCAAGGGCTAAGGAAGTAGCTCAGTAGAAGGGTGCTTACTTAGCTTGCATAAGTTCCTGAGTTCAATCCTCAGCAGCACAAAAATCAAAGTAAAGAAGAGGAGGGAGACATTGTGGTTACTTAGCAAACATTTTTATGACTGACAATGTCACTTGCTACCTATAAGAACCAAAATAATTCTGAACCTAAGTAGTTTTCTCATTTGGCAGATGAGAATGGGAATACACATTTCACAAGGTATTGGAAATAAGTGATATGGGAATTCCACATGTATGTTCAGACACCATGCGATTACTGTGCCTGCTTCCTTCCCCTCAGAAAACATGCAGACCTTGCTCATGAGTTCTGATGCTATGTAACTGTGTGTCTGCTACTCAGACACTTTTACCACACTACTAGGATTCCACATATGAGATCAGAGGTATTGTGATATTTGCACCCCTAACCTCACTGTGCAGATTTTACCTGTGCATTCAGAGATCTTTGCACTGCCATGCCTGCCTCTGGCACACCTTGCCCACTACATAGACTCCACCCATGAGGTCAGGGGCTTTGTGACCCCTGCCTCTGCCCCCAGAACAATTCCCCTGCCACACTGACCAAATTATGGTTCCTGGGACTAGAGGGCATGCAAACTTTTGCCTCCAGTGCACATACCACGCCACATGGACCCTGGCCCATGAGGTAAATGGACATGTATATTTCTCTAGCTGAGTAAAGATCACCTCAGCTATCCTATTCATGAAAAAGCATCAAGTATCTCCATGATTGAAAGTCCTCACTTGCTAACCCAGACTACTAAGGTCAGCAAACTATATTTGAAGAAGAAAGGAACACATTCCATGATAAAAGCAAGCTAAAGGAATTTATGTCCACTAGGCAAGCTCTACATAGGATAAAGAAAGCAATACTTTGGAATGAAGAAAACAAGTGCCTTCAAAAAGCTACAGGAAAAAATAATACTAGGACAGTTGTTAAGCAAATGAAGCCGGGCGTGGTGGCGCACGCCTTTAATCCCAGCACTCGGGAGGCAGAGGTAGGAGGATTGCCGTGAGTTCGAGGCCACCCTGAGACTCCATAGTGAATTCCAGGTCAGCCTGGGCTAGAGTGAAACCCTACCTCGAAAAACCAAAAAAAAAAAAAAAAAAAAAAGCAAATGAAGATCATGAATTAATTGAACACTACAAAATTATCAGTATGACAGGAATCTCTTCACACTTTTCAATAATACTTCTGAATTTCAATGGTTTCAATTCCCCAATCAAAGGACACATACTAGCAGATTGGATTAGAAGACAGGATCAATCTTTTTTGTTATCTCCAAGAAACTAACCATACCATCAAAGACAGATACTACCTTAGTGTGAAAGAATTGAAAAGTATATTCCAAGCAAATGGAACCATGAAACTATTTGATAAAAGACTCCAAACCAAAACTAATAAAAAGATAAAGAAGGCCACTTCATTGATTAAGGGACTAATCCATCCAGAGAACACATTATAATTCTAAACATATATGCCATCCTACTAAAAATAATTCACAGATTCAACACAATTCCAATCAAAATTCCAGCACCATGCACCATTCCACACAGAAATAGAAAAATATTTCTAAAGTTCATATGGAATCACAAATGGCCCTGGATAGCCAAAACAGCCATGAGAAATAAAAAAACCTTCTGGAGCAATGCTCCATACTTTCACACTACTCTGCATAGAGATAAATTCAAATGGGGGAGGAAGCTAATTTCTCTGGGAGGGTATAAAGTCCACCCAATACCTAGCAGAAATAGGATTCAAGTAAGGTCTGACTCCAAAGTCTGATTTCTTTTCACTATGCAGCTTCTGACAGCACAATAGTAATAGTAGCTGTCATTTGTTGACTTCATGTTTACTAAGCACTGCATGTACATTACCACTAATCTCCATAAGCTGGATGACCCTACATGATAAATATCATTATCCTCATTTCACATATGAGGAAAGTGAACCTCAGAGAGTTGTTACTTGACAATATCACACAATTCAGGGTTTAAATCCACATCTGACTCATACCACAGTTTGTGTTTATTACACCTGGTTACCAACTTCTGAAGTGTAAAGAGCACAAGAGATCGTCATTAGTACTGTGTGGGTTCAAGTCTATGACTAGACATATAAAGTGTACACTTACAGAAATTCAGTTAATATTGCTTTATAAGAAAATGCTATCAATTAGCTGTCACCTTCAAACTCCTACTACACACCATATGAATTAAGGAGACAAATCTCTCTTTTTCTGGTACCCTTTCACTTCTAGCTGTTACTCTTTCTCCCATATCTTCATAGTTTTCTCCTTTGTATTTCCTTCCCTGATCTCCCATTTTCTCTTCCTGTTTGCTCCTCCTAACTTCTTTCCATTTCTAGGCAGCAAGGAGATACGAGAACAACTTCTGTGGGATGGATTGCCTTCAGGATCATATTAAGCCTGAAACTGAATGACCCTCTTGTGGATGCAATGGTCCTGGTCAGGGTGACCTTATATTGAATGAGGAGTCTGGCAGTTGGCTGAGCCTCATTAGATATTTTATTAATTTGTTTACTAAGTCATGCTCAAGGAAGAACTTATTGTTCTTTAGAGACATTTCTTAAGAGCAGTCAGCTGTGGGTCCATCGCTACTGTAAGAGTATGAATGAAATCTTCAGTTCATTCGCTTGTTTAGACACTTGTACTCTTCAGGCACTTTAAAAAAATGATTATATCCTTTTTAAAAATTTTATTTATTTGTTTGCAAGCAGAGAGAGACAGAAGAGAGACAAACTGAGAGAATGGGTGCCCCAGGGCCTCCAGCCACTGCAGACAAACTCCAGATGTATGTGCCACTTTCTGCATCTGGCTTTATGTGGGTACTGGGAAATTAAACTTGGGTCATTAGGCTCTACAGGCTGGCACCTTTACCACTAAGCCATCTCTCCAGCCCCTTTTTGATCTTCAAATGTAAGTGTCTGATACTGGCTGGAGAATGTAGAAGTAAAAAGAAGGAAATAAGGTCCTTACCCTCAAGAGGCTAGGAATTCTTAGTACAATGTGGAAGCAGAAACATTCCCAAATACTTATAACACATGAAAGATGAGTATTTTACTAGAAATTTATACTACATGCAGTGGCTACTCATTCTTATTTTTTAAGCTTGTGTGTATGTGTGTGAGTAATATGATATGAGGTATGTATGCACTCTTGTGGCACCCCATGCACTCACCTTTGGTGGGGTACACTTGCCTGCAGTGGCCAGAGCAGAACATCAGGTGGTCCAGTCCATTGCTCTTCTGCCCATTCTTATTTGAATCAGAGTCTCTTACTGATAACAGAGCTTGCCATATTTTTCAAAAGCTCTAGTCCAGGTCTCTGATCCTATGCAGGACTCAGGTTATAGGAGCATGTGGCCATGCCTGGCTGTTTACATGGATTTTAATGATTCAATTTCTATTAGAGCAGTCTTGGGCCCCTTCAGGCCCTCATGCTTGCACAGCAAACTCACTTAATTGCTGAGTTGTCTCTCCAGTACATCTTCTTTATTTTCTTTTAAATATTTTATTGATTGATTTATTTGACAGAGAGAAAGAGGTTGGGGGCGGTGACAGGGAGAGAGAATGGGCACGCCAGGGCCTCCAGCCGCTGCAAACGAACTCCAGACGCTTGTGCTATCTTGTACATCTGGCTTATGTGGGTCCTGGGGAATTGAACCTGGGTCCTTTGGTTTTGCAGGCAAGCGCCTTAACCGCTAAGCCATCCCTCCAGCTCCATCTTCTTTATTATTATTGAACACTTTATTATATGAACATATTGTAAACTGATCATATTGTCATCTGATTGTACTCTTATGCTCCCTTTTCCCTGTACCATTCCACTGACGGTCCTTCTCAGTGGATTATCTGTAATCACTATAGGGTCATGAATGAAATAGTTAGTCTCTGTAAGTGAAGCAATGCCTCAGAGTACACCTCCCCACCCTGTAGCTCTTACATTCTTTTCATCCCCTCTTCCACTGTGTTCTCTGAGCCTTGGAGGATGTGTTATAAATCCCCTTTAGTGTTGAGTTCTCTTCATCCTCTTATTTTCTGCTTTGATGAGTTTTGAGTCTCCTCATTGTCTATGTCCCTGGAGGAAGTTCTCAGGCTAGCAGTAAGAGCAACACTCGTATTTAATCCACCACTTCCTCTGTAATGTTTCCTGGGCTCTGGCAGATGTGATAGCCATGACTTATCCCTTGATAGGCAGTTGGCTTTCTTTTCTTGTCATACTGATGTGTCTTGGGTCTCCCTGGTATTTGCTGCCATATGTAAATCACAGATTCTCTAGCCTAGTGTCAGAGTAGCATAAATCAAAGTACATAAGCATATAAACTTACAAGATATTTTGATGAGCATAGCATTTCCTTTTAGCCAAAGAACAGTGGAAGCTTCCCGCTAGGGTCTATGACCTTCCAAGCCACAGGTTTTGACTTGGTTCTCAGTACCAGGTATGAATTCCCTCCCACTGAATGGATCTCATGTCCAATCCGAGAGTGGTTGATTATCCTGATAGCCTGTGAGACACTGTTGCACCACTGTGCACTTCTTGCCTAGCAGGTTGATTTTGTAGCTTGTAGAATTCACTGTTTGTTCATGTTGTTGGTGTCCTTTATCCCCTAGTAGTTCCCATAGCACTTTCTAGCACTATATATACCTAGGTAGCAGGGACCTGGCTTCTATCTTAGTTCCAACATGAGCTCTTAATACACTGCAACTGCAGCCTGTGATGACTTCAGTAAGAGTCTACTCTTTACTATAGAGATACATGCTCATCCATGTTTATTGCTGCTATATTCACAATAGCTAGAAAATGGAATTGATATAGATGCCCATCAATTGATAAATGGATAATGAAGATGTGGTACATATACACAATTGACTTTTAATCAGCTGTCAAGAAAAAATAAATTATAAAATTCACTGAAGAATGGATAGGGCTAGAAAATATTATACTTAAGTGAGGCAATCCAGGTTTAGAAAGACAAATCCCACATATACTCTTTCATATGTAGATCCTAACTCCAAATTTTTAGATTTGTATATAAGATGGACTAAGAATCAGTAGTACTGGTTAGAAAGCTAGAATGAGACTTGGAGAGAGGAGAAGCAGAGAGAGATCAGGGGAGTGGATACTGGACAGGCAAGTGGAGGGACAGAATATAGGGGGTGGAAGGATGTGGGGGTGCTGGAGTAAGGATGGGAAGTGAGATACACAAAGCTAATAATAGCTTGAGGCAATACCATAGAAACATTCCTCTTGATTAGCTAATTAAAAGATATAACAGAGAGAAGGGGGGAGGGAGAATTTTGCACCATACAGATGTAGAGAAAGCTTTAGCCTAAAACCATAGGCTATTGCGGGTAAGTCCCACTGCCAGAATTGGTTTGTATCCACAGTGAGCTGTTAGTTAGGGATGCCATTAAGCCCCTCCCCCAAACAATGTAGGCCATTGACAAAACCTTTGGTTGATTTGGTCATATTGTCATCTGATTGTACTCTTATGCCCCCTTTTCCCTGCACCATTCCACTGATGGTCCTTCTCAGTGGATTATCTGTAATCACTATAGGGTCATGAATGAAATAGTCAGTCTCTGTAAGTGAAGCAACTAATTGATAAGACCATCTTCTTTTTAAAAATTTTTTAACTCTATTTGATTGATTTATTTGATAGAGAGAGAAAAAGAGGCAGATAGACAGAGAGAGAATGGTTATGTCAGGGCCTCTAGCCACTGCAAACAAATTCCAGGCACATGCACCCCCTTGTGCATCTGGCTTATATGGTAATGGCGAAGCTACCTTGGGTCCTTAGGCCTCACAGGAAAGTACATTAACTGCTAAGAAATCTCTCTGGCCCCCATCTCCAGCCACTGCAAACAAACTCCAGATGTGCCCCTTTGTGCATCTGGCTTACATGGGTCCTAGGGAATCGAACTGGGGTCCTTTGACTTTGCAGGCAAGCACCTTAACCACTAAGCCATCTCTCTAGCCCCTATCTTCTTTTTTAATTGAATTTTTTTTCACTCTTTTTTTTTTTTTTTTTGGTTTTTTGAGGTAGGGTCTCACTCTAGCCCAGGCTGAACTGGAATTCACTATGGAGTCTCAGGGTGGCCTTGAACTCACAGCGATCCTCCTACCTCTGCCTCCCAAGTGCTGGGATTAAAGGCGTGTGCCACCACGCCCGGCTTCACTCATTCTTTTTGGAAGTATAGGAAGTCATGGAACACTTCAGTGAGGAAGTGGCATTTCAAACTTGGCCTTGACAATAAGCAACAGATCACCACAGAAGGAGACAAGGACACTCCAAGAAGAACAAAGAGCTTATACAAAAACACAGAGGTATTAAAGAGCATACAGCTTCTGGGAATAGCAAATAGTTCAGTATTGCTGATAAAGGTCAACTCTTATCACTTATCAATTGTGTGACTGGGGACAAATCACTTATCCATCTTGGCTTGTTTCCTTGTCTGTTTACTGATAACAATAATAATATAACAATTAATAATATTTCTATCTACATTGTAAATCTCATGAAAATTGTATGAGAAATGAATGGGATGGCTAACATGCAATTCCAGCACTGTGTGAGGATGTAGATTTCTCCATTCTTCAAATCCTTTAAAGGCTTTGTGAAAGTAAGTGTGAAATACCTTCAGTCTGTGTTAGCGCAAAGTGTGAGCAATACTATTTTGCTTCACGGTCCAAACATTCTATTCCTACCTTCTTTCTTACCTTTCTGCATATATTCTTTAACTCTCTTCACTCTACCTTCCTCAGCTCTGGGATTCCAGGCAGTCTTTAAACTCATCTCTTACTTATTTATTTGTATTTTTTAATGGCAACATCCATAAATATTAACAGTATACCATGATCATATTCACCTCCCACCACCCTTCTTTTCCGGCCTCCCAAATCCTCCCTACACTGAATCCCTTTTTTCTTCTATTTTTTCAATTTACATATAAAAATATTTTTACATAAGCTATAGTCTTGTATCCCTTCACCTCCAGTCCCCAGTTCCCTAAGGACCCTCCTCAGTAGGGTCCTTGGGGTTCACTGTGGGGTAGTTAAGGCCTCTGTTAGTTTCTGGGGGGCTGTACCTCAGGATATTTCTACCCACTCTGTGGCTCTTACAATCCTCTCACCCCCCTCTTATGCAGCAATCCCTGAACCTTGGGTGAGGTGTTAGCAGTTTGTTTTTAGTGTTGAGTTCTCTTTATCCTCTGTATTTTTGTTTCAATGTGTTTCAGTTCACCTTCATGTTTGTTTCTATTTCCCTGGAGGTGGTTGTCAGGCTAGCATTGGGAGCAATACTCATGTTGCTGCTTCTTCTGTAGTTTCTCCTGGACTCCAGTAAATGTGGTAGAGGCGGCACTCTCAGTGAGCAGCAGTCCAGCTATTTTTTCTTGTTGATCTGGTGGATCTTGGATTTCCTCAGTATTCTCTGTCATCTGTAAAATTAAGTTATTCTCCAACTAAGGGTGAGAGCAGCTTTCATTAAGGGTGGATGATTATAATTTTGAGAGACATTTTGGTGAGGGTACCTATTCAACTTGTCCAGAGAACAATGGGGGCTTCTTTCTGGGAGTTGTGAGTTTTTTGTCTGTGGGGTGCTGACTTGGTTCCCAGTACCAGATATGAGCTCTCGCCCACTGAGCAGGCCTCATGTCCAATAAAAAAGCAGTTGGTTTACCACATGGGCTATGTGCCACTAATTGCACAAGTCTTTGTTTCTTGTCCATCTTGTGGGTTACATGGTTTCCAGGGTCTTCTGATTTTTTGTGGTGTTGGTGAACATTGTCACTTAGTAGCTCCTACAGAACTTTCCAGTGCCATGAGAGTTTATCAGAAGAGGACGGCTTTCCTCTCTGCTCCCACATATGTCCCACATGCTCCACTCTTTTGGTGTCCTGGGGTGGCAGCCTGTGGTGTCTTCAAAAATAGGGTCTTACTATTTAGCTATATTTGGTAGCCAAGTGCTTGGCAATGGCCTACATTGATTTGGGGACCTCAAAGATCACCCTGGTCAACTGCTCACTGTGGGGGGTAGCTGAGTTCTCATCCTGGGATTCACAAACTAGAGCTTATGGTTTTAGGATTAAGCTTTCTCCACCTTCTACTGGCCACTATGGTCTTGTCTGTTCACCTCCCTTAATTTAGGGTTATATCTTGTACAATAGTATGTCACAGGGTGTTTCCTAGCCTCCACCCTCTATGTATACCTGCAGACCTCAGCATGGGTCCACTGTCCTCTACATGGGGTAAATTCACCTCTCTTTTCCAAGTATCTTAATCCTAACATCTGGGACCTCTGTTACTGGTTCCAAAGTTCTATTCAGTGCCTCTCAGAGTTTTATGTGGATGCTGTGGGCCTAGAAGATATTATGCAAATAAGGCCTCCTGGTGGTTTGCCTTAAGCCTCCCTCATTTCAATATAGAATGAAATAGTTGAATTACTCTTATATTTAAAGGGTTCATGCTCAGATAGAATTTGGTAAACAGGCATGTTTATTCTGATCCATGCAATGAACATGGAATATGTGCCCTGAGTAGTTAGTATTATATCAGGGGAAACCCAAAGAACATGAATGTCTTAGGGAAAAGTTTAGGTAAGTTTAAGAAAAAGTAGTAGGCCTTCCCAGGCAAGAATTTGTCTTACATTCTATTGAAGGAATGGGCTTTGTAATTTATCTTTGTCAGCTATTGCATAAGTTGTACCTCTGAATCATACCTTAACTAATAAATACTCTACACATATGTCTTTCCTGACCGCATTAAGAAAATTCTATAACTTACAGATTTATCCTTACCATGCCTAGCCTAGTGTTTGGTACATAGGTACTCAGTTAAATGAAAGAGTGAATGAATGATAGATATTTTAGTAAATCAATACATGCTAGCAGATATACTAAAATTCAAAGAGAAGATGGTGTGACTTTGGGATTCTCTACAAACTGTCTGCTTAAATTGTAATAGTATAGGGAGTTACAATTATCTTCTATAGATAGAAAAGCTGGTAATTTCCTATAGGCCATCACTTACCATAAGTTGGCACATCATTGATTCCTGCCTGCCATTCACAGCTACTTCCCTCTATCTTGAAATTGGAAAGTAAGTCAGCCATTTTTACATTGAAACAATCATTAACACTTCCTATGTGTCAGGTACTGGGATAAGCAATGAGTTACAGAGAGGTAAATAAGCTATAGCTGTCACCCTGGAGGAGAGAGAGAGAGAGGGAAAGAGAAAGAAGAAAAAGGAAGAGGAGGAGGAGGAAGGATGAGGAGGAAGAAGAAAGAACAAAGAAGAAGAAAGAGAGAGAGAGAATTAGAATTGTATGCACACAGCACACACCTATAATATAGAAGGGGCAATTAAGCCAAGCTCTTATGAACAAAAACATGTAAGGATATTGAATTTGTTCTGAAATAATGGCATATGTCGAGTAGTGAATATACAAAAGATGTGTCCAAGTTCTAATTCTTGGTACCTGAGGATGTAAATGTATTTTGAAATGTTTTACAGACATAATTAAATAATATATTTTATAAGATAAGATCATCCTAGATTAACACAGTCAAGCCTAAATCCAATGAAAGTGCCCACATAAGAAAATGAGAAATCCTGAGATACAGGGAATGGAATGTAAAGATAGAGGGAGAGATTGTAGTTATGCTGCCATAGCACAGAAACAGTAGAAACCACTAGAAGCTAGATGAGGTAAGGATCTTCCTCTAGGCACACTGAAAAGAGTGAGACCCTGCTGACAACTTGATTTCAGACTTGGAGGCCTCCAGAACCATGAAAGAATAAAGTCCTGTTGCTTGTAAGTCATCAAGATTGTGGTAATTTGTTGTACCGTATCAGCCCTTGAAAAATTAAAGAAAGGCATTAGAAAAGATGTGACATTTCAGATAAACCTGGAAGGAAGAGTATTCTCATGTTGGAGGGCACAGAAAAGGCATCTGAGGCTAAGGGAACAACCACAGCAAACATGTGGACATAGCAAATAGCGAATATCCATGTAATTGGAGCACCAGCTGTGTGGAGCTGGAAAGACAGGTTGGGGCAGTTTCATGTTTATTAGTTTAGGGATTTTGACATTTGTTTTTCAGACTTTAAAGAGCCATTAAAGATATTAGAGGTATGAAATAACAAAAGAGAATTTCCCGTCATTTAACCAAACTGGAGCCATACATTGACTTTGCTTAACAGATAGTATGTGTTGATGCTACATGTCCTAATGCTAGTAGGTTGGTTTGTGTGTGTGGCAAAAAAGGTGTTTAAGGAACATTTGTTTTATTTATTTATTTATTTATTTACTTGCTTTTTTATGTATGAGATGAAAAAAAAAAAGAACCAGGGCCTCTTGCCACTGCAAATGAACTTCAGATGTATGTACCACTTTTTGCATATGGTTTCATGGGGATACTTGGGAACTGAATTCAGGCTGCCAGCCTTGGCAAGCAAGTGCCTTTAACCCTCTCAGACCTATTTAAAAATTCTATTTTAATTTTAATTTTGTTTATTTGCAAGTGCATGAGTGCATGTCTGTTTGTGTATGCCTGTGTGAGTGCCCACCCAGGTTTCTTGCCGCTGCAAACAAACTCCAGACATATGAACCACTTTGCATTTGGCTTTATGTGGGTGCTGGGCTCCATTAATCACTGCCTCATCTCCCCAGACCAGAACATTTATTTTAGATAAATGTAAACATCTCTTTTCCTGCCTTGTCCTGCATTCACTTTTGAACCTCACCTCCCTTTTTATTTTTCTGGGCAGGAGATTCTTAGGACACATTTTGCTATGTGTCCTAGTCTGATGTCCTTGGTACTTTGGAGTGAATTCCTATGTGAATAGACCTAGAAAGGCTAGTTCAGGAAAGGTCAGGCCTCAAAACTAGCCAGAGCTTCTGTTTCCTTCCTATAGTAATCATTCAGTGTCTTTTAACTTTAAATAGTTTATTCCACAACCTCTGCCAACCATTTTTCTCTACATTATAATAACTTTATTATCCCCTTTATCAGCATCAATTCCAACAACCAACAGTAAAAGAAGAATGTTATAGAAACCTTTAGTGTAGATAGAGACAAATTCATACCTTCTGCACAACGGATTTAGGAAAGCCTTCTGGAAGGAAGGAAGGAAGATTTCAGGAACTTCAGGAATTCATGCATTAACTTATTTATTATATGCCACTATATGTTAATTCTTTGCTAGGTATTTTATGTACTTGAACTCATACACTTCTTTCCCAAGTTCTCTGTGTACTAGTAATCATTACTGTTGGCCTCTTTTGACTGATGAGGAGACTATAGCTTTGAGAAAACTCAGTAAATGCCCAAGATCACCATTAGTAAGGAGCAGAAACTCAGGTTATTTGATCCTGAGCCTAGTGCTCTTCCACTACAACAAAGCTCAGTCTTTCCTTTACCTGGGTTAATGGAGTAAAGAAGGGTGGGGTGCTTTCTGAGGTATTGGGTTTTATGTGAAGTGGAGCACATTCAGACCCTTCTTTTAAGGGAATAGAAGTTATCATGTCCAAGAAACCCTGCACCAGATATTTCTAGATCTAACTGATCCCAGTCTGTCTGTGTCTTCTAACTTTGGGGCTATATTCTTCAAACCCTGAGACAACATTATAATTCCCATAGGTGCACATTTGACGCTATGAATATTTCCCATACCAAATAATGTCTTTGTGGCTACTCCAGAGACAGCACTCACACAAATTAAGGCCAGATGGAAAAGTGCTATGATTAATTCAAAGCCTGGGATGTTCTGTCCCTATTTTCTCAGGTGTTCACCTGATGTGTTTAAAACAAGTCTGAGAAAGAACAGTTCCTGTTGCCTCATGGGGTGAACTGAAGTCTAGAGAAAACCATTTCCATTTTCAGTTGCCAGTGGCCATTAGGAAACCCCAGATGAAGCCAGGACTAACATTTCAGTACACAGGGCCCTGTATCATCGTTTCAGTCGTCATCCAAAGATGTTAGGGGCCTGGCAACACTGAGCAAGTTGGCAACAGCATTGCAGTTGAGGGACTAGTCCCAGACTCGGGCCAGGACCATGGACAGAGATCAGCCACCATCCTCAACCAGATCTTACAGAGAAGTTGAACCCCCACCATGAAGTCATGAGCCTGGGTGGCTCTGCAGTTCTGTAGATAGATGTGGGGTGTGTGATATGGGTTGGGGCTTCCCTGAGTTGGGCGCTGACAGAGCACCCTGGAGGTAATAGATCTACCTGGATAGAACAGTGGGCTCAACCAATAGGTTATATTTATTTGTTTTCCTACTAGACATAAGGCTTCAAGGAAGCAGGAAGGAAGGGTGTGGACTGTCTGCAATAGGACACTTTATTTAAATAGGCTTTCAGGAACAGATAACATGGTGTATGTGAAAATGCACCACAAATCACAAATGTTTATCATTACGGTCATCTGAATCCTAAAGGTCATGGCCTCAGCTCCCTATCTAATGTGTGGCCAAAGCCTCTCCAACTGAGCTTGACTTATCCCCTACAAAGTTTGCTTGCTCCCTGGAGTAAGCCCTTTGGCTTCAGCCATCCTAAAATTGTCACTATCTCCTAAATACACTACTAACCATCCTGCCTCAGCACTCTCGCCTCAGTTCATGTTTCTTGAACTCTATGCTTAATATGTTCTTCTTGCTACATTGCACACTTCTGCTTATTCCACAAGACCATCCTACCTGCTGTTTAAGGACCTCAGAACTCCTTTGGTCCTCTGAAGCCCTGGCTTGTTCTTACTTCTCACTTAGCCCTTATCCTGTTTTTTTTCCTATGTTTTCATCTCCCACACTAGACTTTCTCCTCCTGAGACCTAAATCAGGGCCCCAAACAAGCACTGGCTGAGTAACTCATAGAATAGGGGTCTCCTGGCTGCTCTAAGGGTTGTTGACAGGGAAAAATGAAACCTTGATCTATTGTCAGGAGGGTAAGAGCTATACTCCTCCAGTCCTTTTTAGGACAAAGGCGGGAAGTATTGAAGGAGCTTGTTAGTTCCATTGTACTTAATGGGATTCCTCAGCATGCTAGGTACTTCAGTTCAAACAAGATGAACAGCTGATGCTGGTTTCAATTCATTGACCACTCAAATCTGGATGCTCTGAGTTCCTTTGGCTCCTTCTTTGAAATTGACCAGGAAAAGGTCCAAAAATATGCCAGCTAGAGGCCAAAATAATGATCGTGATAGAGTTATGGCACAAAAGCAGTACATTATATAAAATTAGTATAATTTTCTTCCTTGTATGTATGCATATACCATAATAGTGTTATTTATGTAATTCACTAACCTTCTTCTGTCTTTCTGGGATATGATAGAACATAAAATTGGGCTGAAAACATCATGTGTCTGACCTTAGTATGATGGAAAGACACTTCTAAATCCATCTCCAGTATGGTAGTACTTTTAATACCACAGACATTGTGGCTTCTTCACTGGGAACAGGCAGAATTGTGGAGGTGTTGGGGAGATAATATGGCAGGCGAGACACCACAACTCTCTTGGCTGTTGATTGACATTCCAAATGTCTGTGACCATTTTGTAATACCAGTTCAAGAGGCTGAGAATCATTCAGGGATGCAACATAGAGGTAATACATGGGTTAAATATTTTCCCCAAAGAGAAGTTCCAGTAAAGGCTAATTTTTGTCATTGAGCATTATTTGCCAGTGAATAAATAATGTTCTACATGTCTCTCATGGAAAGCAAGTTCAGGGGGGTTGGTGATTTGAACATGAAATAGTTTGTTTATGATAGAATTAAGATCAAAATCCAAGAGTCTTGGTCTTGGTCTCATACTCTTTCATTATCTCACCTATTCTTAATGGACACGCTACTGCTGACTGTAAAATAGCATAGGCCAATTGTTTTTAAATGGAACTTTCTGTCCTGTAGTTTCACAATGATTCTGTCCTTTAGATATGCCTTACAGGGAAGATGACTGTATAAGATATCTTCTTTTTCATTTTAAGCACACACACATACACACAGAGAGAAATTGATGATTCAGGCTAAGTTTGGCCTGGTGACAGTTCCACCCTAGACAAAGAATGTGGTAAAGATACATTTGCCTTTATAGTGATTACCTCATTTGTGCAGGACACTGCTTAGACATGAGCATCACAGTTAAAAGTACTTTCTTTGCTGGGAGTGGTGGCAGTGCATGCCTTTAATCTTAGCATTCAGGAGGCAGGGGTACGAGGATCACTGTAAGTTCAAAGCCAGCTTGTGATTACAGTGAGTTCCAGGTCAGCTTAGGCTAGAGTGACACCCTCCCTACCTTGAAAAAAACCCAAAATACTTTCTTTCATCTTCATAAATGAATAGTTTAAAAAGGAAAGGGCATGGGCTGGAGAGATGGCTTAGTGGTTAAGGCGTTTGCCTGCAAAGCCAAAGGACCTTGGTTTGATTCCCCAGGGCCCATGTAAGCCAGATGCAAAAGGTGGCACATGCATCTGGAGTTTGTTTGCAGTGGCTGGAGGCCCTGGCACGCCCATTCCCCTCTCTCCTCTCTCTCTCTCTGTCTGCTTCTTTCTCTCTCTCATAAATAAGTAAATAAATAAATAAATAATAAAAGGAAAGATCTCATACAGCAGTGTCAATATCCTATGCTAAGTGTGCAGATTAAAGTAAACACAGATTCCATATGAGCCCAGAAGACATTCAAGCTAGCATCAGTTTTCTTGGAGCAACATTTAAATCAATGTCTGGCCCACTGAAAACACTCCATAAAAGTTAGTGTGTTATTTTTCTCATTATGATCCAATACCTGACAAGAAGTAACTTAAAGTAGGGTGCATTTTATGTCACAATTTGAGAGTACAGTTCATCATGGTGGGGAAAGTAGAGTAGCATGAGCATAAGGTTGCTGGCCATACTGCATTTGTAGTAAGGAAGCAAAGAAAGATGAATTCTGTTGCTCTTCTCACGTTCTCCTTTTTTCCCCTTTTAGTTCAGTCTATGACCCCAGCTCATGAGATAGTGTTGCCCACATCCAGGATGGACCTATCCTTCTTAGTGAAACCTTTCTAGAAATACTTTCACAGAAATATACAGAGATGTGACTCTTAGGTGATTTTAAATTCCTAGCCCCAAATTTCTTCTTCTTAAGGACACCAGAAAGATTGGATTAGGGTCCACCCTTATGGTTTTATTTTAACTTAATCACTTCCTTGAATGCTCTATCTTAAATACAATCACAGCCTTGAGGTACTGGAAGTTAGAGCTTCAATATAGGAACTGGAGGGGGACATAGTTCAGCCATAAGTAGACCTATGTTGTATATTCTCCATCAATAAAAGTAGTAATAAACTGAAATTGTTCAACTACAAGTATGTGTTCCTAGCCATCTTTGCCTAGAGGGCATTATCAAACAACTAACAGGGAACTAACTAACCTGTTTTTCTTTTTTTTTTTTTTTCCCGAGGTAGGGTTTTGCTCTAGCTCAGGCTGACCTGGGACTCACTACATCATCTCAGGGTGGCCTTGAACTCACAGCAATCCTGCCTCCCAAGTGCTAGGATTAAAGGCATGCGCCACCATGCCCGGCCTGGAACTAACTTTTTAAAAGAAGAAAAGTATATTAGTTTAAAAAAGTGAAAACAACATTGGCAAAAAGCCATTCATTTTGGCCACTGAGAACCAGCCAGGTGGTGACATTTTACATGTTGAACCTTTTTCTGCTTTTGAGGGTAGAGGCCAAATTTTATTTCTTTTATTTATTCCAATGCCTAAAAGAGGCAAGTATATTTTCACAGTGCCTTGTCAAATGCAAGATAAATAAGATAGCATTTCTATTCTTGAGACCATATAATATATACATTTCTTTGTGGCTCAATTTTCTCACCTGTAAAATGAGAAGTAATAAAATTGTTTCAAGGATTAAATAAAAGCATTTATGTAAGTTGCTTAGTACAGTGTCTAGCACATAGTAAGGACCCACTAAGATTTGATTACTTGAGGAATGAGACATTATTTATAAGTGAGTTTCAGAGATATAAAAGGAAAGGGAAAGATGAATGTTTTAAGCAGGTGGAGTGGTAGACCTGTTAAATCTCTCTGGAAACTTCCTCACAGACACAGCCTGAGGTGGGTCTCTTAGGAGATTCTAAGTTGTAAAGAGGCCCCCTCCACCCATACAGACACTTGATGGCTCAAGAATGAAAAGCCTAAGGGATGTACGCCTCAAGCTTGACCTGACAATAGGACATTTGTCTCCTGTACTTTCCCAGGGAAAGAGCAAAAATTTGCTGCCTTCCCATGATCCCATTACCCTGCTGCTTCTGGGAAGGGTTGTGTGACAGGATATAGGATCTGTGAAAGGTAGTAGAAGTTATACACCTCAGATATCAAAGCCTAATCTTGCTAACTGAGGCTGAAGCTGTTGGAAGCACAGACACCTAAAATTCGGCCTTGCCTGACTGGAGAAGCTGGGCTTTGGCAACGACTTGGTAGCAAGCGCACACAAACCATGCAGTTTTACCCCTTCTGTTCTAGTATCAACCGTTCAACCTTTGCTCTGACTTCTAGAGGTGGTCAATGAGGATTTCAGCCCCCTCCCTACCCCGCCTAACACGCAGGGCTTCATGAGTGCTACATGTTCCTCATGAATTGCTTTCCAATCTTTTGCTATTTCCTGTTGGGTTCCTAGAATGTCAGAAGGGAAATGACCACCTAAGGAATTTTTCAGCGGCATCAGTCAGACCCCATTTTCTTCCTGGCCATATTCAAATTCTCTTTTTATCTCCTTTATTTAAAAAAAATTCTACTCCAATTTTCTGCCTCCGTCCAACCCTTTCAGCAAGACCCACTTTTCCTGGGGGCTTGGGCCCTGAAGTTAAGGGTAGGTTGTATGGTTAGATGCTCCGTGGACGAAGCCATTCGGATATTCTTCCTGAAACTTCAGAGCGCCCCTCTCCGCACACACAACTGCCCTCTAAGGCATGGGAGAGTGGTGTCCGGCTGCGTGTCTGCCGGGGAAAGAACAAGCCAGTGGCGCGGTGGACTGGGCGGGCTGTGAGAATGCGAGTGGGGGGCGGAGTGGGGGTGGGGAAGGGGGGTGCGCGCCCTTTATGACAGGTGGCCGCGCAGTGCGCGCTCCCGGACGCCTAAGGGGGAGGGGAAGGAGGGACAGACGGACAGAGTGGGAGGGGGCACATGGGCAAGGGACCGCAGAGAGGGTAAGGAGAGAGCGGGAAGGAAAGGGAGGGCTGTGGTGGGGAAGGAGGGTAGAGGGGGGAACGCGTCCAACAAGAACAGCCGTGTTGGAGGAAACAATGGCAGGGGCAATAGCGATGGTGGCAGCCGAGGCAGCCCCACTCTGGGCACCTTTCTGAATGGGCAGAGACAGCTCGGGAAGAAGAGGGGAGCGGGCAGCGCCCGCAGAGGCTCTGAGAAAAGCGGCAGAGGGAGGAGAAGGGGGAGGAGGAGGAGGAAGAGGAGGAGGAGAAAGGGGGAGGGGGGCCGAGGCAGGGGGAGAACCCGGGAAGGAAAACCAGTAGCATCAGCAGCAGCAGCAGCATCAGCAGCAGCAGCAGCAGCCGCCGCCACCACCAGAGCAGTAGCAGGAGAGGCAGTAGCAGCAGCATTTAGTAATAGCGTTCGCAGCGACAGCGGCAGTAGCAACCGCCCTCGTCTCTCCCTCTCGCTGACGGCCGCAACCACCGCACAGAGCGGGGCTCTGGGCGCCGCGCGCGCAGCCCGCTGACGAGGTAGTCCCGGCCCCAGCGAGCGGCTGTGTGAGGGGAGCGCAGACCCGGGAGCAGCCGGGCGGCCGCTGAGTTGCAGAGCCCGAGAGCCCGACCGCTCTCACTCTCTTTAGCGCGGCGGCGACGACGACGGCGGCGGCGGCGACGAAACCTGAGGGAGCGAGCGAGCGAGCTTGAGAGGCGGGTCCACCTGGCGGGCCCCGCGCATGGAGCTGAGGCAGAGGCGGCGGCGGCGGCGGCAGCAGTAACAGCGGCGGCGGCGGCTCGAACAGCTGCGGCGACGACGGCAGCCCTGCCTTGACTGCAGCCGCGCCAGCTCCAGCGCCTGCTGCCCAAGTCCGTCAGCGACGTGCGCCTCGGGAGTCGGCCTGGGAGGTGAGTGTGAGCGCTACCATCCTGTCCCCTGGCCTTGTAGCCGGCTCCCGGGCCGGCTCGGGGAAGGCGGTAGCAAGGGGGTGGAAAGAACTGGGGGAAAGCCAAGCGAGAAGAGGAGGAAGGGAAGCAGAAAGGGAGGACGTCTGGGTGCTAATGGCGTGCATGTGGGTGTATGTGTACGAGGGAGCGAGGCCGCGAGGGCGAGAGATCCCGGCTCGGCTCGCCTTGACAAGCACTGCAATCTAGGAAAGGCCTCAGTGCTTGCGCCGGGGGTGGGGGGGGAGGAGGGGGAAGGGAACGGAACGGAACGGAACGGGCCCGGAGCCGCCGCGCTCACACGCACACTGCAGGGCAGCGGGAGGCAGCCGAGTGTTGCCTCCTTTCGGGTCGGTGCCCGGCAGAGCTTGGCGAGAGAACGGAGGACGGCCGAGGCACGCTTCGGCGCGAGCGGGAAATCCCACGCGGCTGCCTTGGCTGGCGCCCGGGCCGAAGCTGCCGAGGTGCGAAGCCGCGTTGCCGACGCCTCCCCCGCCCGCGGCTCCCCGCGCGCACCGGGTGGCAGCGACCACCACCAAGCGCCTCCACTGCCCGCACCGCTCGGCTCGAGCTGACTCCCGGGTTAGTAGAAGTTGGGTCCCCGACCGAGCCTCGCCCAGCTCATCACCTTTGCAGAAATTAGCCCTCGGCCCCTTCCTGCTCTCAGAGGTGGTCAAATCGACGTTTTCCTACATGGCTTCTGGCTCTTCTCTCGGCCGCGCCTGCAGGCACACGTCCGAAAGCTGGGTCTCCGACACCCGGTGGGGCAGGGAGGCCTTGGGGCGGCCCCACTCCGGGAAAGTGGAGAAACCGCGCCTTTGACTTGGCGCGGTTCAGCTGAGGAATCCAGGGGTTTCAGCATGACTGCTTCTGTCTGTCTGATTCGTGAGAGACCGAATCACCCGCGCAAGGTTTTTCTGTCTTTTTCGAAGTTATTTTTTTAAATTGCCATTCCCATTTCGACACCAGCACTCTAGATTTTTGTTGAGCTTCTGGTAGGATTTTGGAATAAGTGAGTCTCATATTGCTTCTGGGTTTTGACTCCTAGCATAATGTTAAATTCGGTGCAGTATACTTAACTATGTGGCCTTTTTCTAACGTTCCATTTTCTAGACTTATTTGAAAAGACACGATAGTGTGTAGGGCTGGCTGACAGGATTCTATTTTTTTTAAAGTGTCTATAACACTTTAGTCCTGGAATTTTAAATTTTGTTTTAGGTAGAAGAGCAGTGTCCTGATAGTTCCTGGAATATTTTGGTTGGTGAGCAAAGGAGCTTGTATGGTTTTCTCTGAATTGAAAGAGCACATTTTGGTTTTGTGGTGTAAATCTCACATTTTTTACACGAGTAATATGACTGAACATTTTATTTACAGCAGTGATGTTCTCATGTCTGAGGAGAATTTACACTTATTGAAAATATATTTTTAGAAGGAAACAAAAAAGCCCTAAGTGACTGTCATTTTATATATTAACTAGGAAGCCAGCTAATCAAATAAAACTGGCTGAGTGTCTGAAACTCTATCCCAGTGAAATATGTGGCTGTGAATATAATTAACCATCTGTCTAGCGAGCAATTTAAATTTGGGCTGGTACATTTTTATTACAGTGCCTAATTTCTGGAAGACTTGAACATTTTACCCAGCAGTAACAACAAAAACGTATTTGCTTACTAGGTCAAAAATTTACTTTTGGTAGAATTTCCCTCCCACACCCATCCTCATATCTTACAAAGTCTCCACACTCCTTGACTTGACCTGGGAAGTAAAAATGAGCCTCTTGTTTTTGCAAGCGATGTATTTACAGTCAAGAAACTCAAACCAGCCCTAGCAACTAGTGATTAAACATTTTTGTTTCTTGGAAATACTTTCCAAAATTTTGCCTCCCACAGAACCTAGATGTATTTGATACATTTGAATTGAGAAGATATACTTTTTTTATGCACATGTGCTCAGATTGGGGTAGCGTGATTCAACAAAATTTGTTGAATCTTGACATTTGAACTGGAAACTGACTCCATTTACTTTCTCATTTTAAAATTTATTCTCTTCCTAGTTCTTTCCTAGCTTTTCTGATTACCCTCACATTGCATAGACATACACAGAAAAACCACCCTTTTGTCCTTTGAGCCAAATTTTAAAATTAAGAGCATTTAGATATGTGGTTTTAACACTGGCAAAACAATGCTTTTTGAAAAACAATTACCAAAATATCAAAACATAAGAGGACATTGTGCATATTTAAATTTTTCCCTATGGTATGATTTTAACTTGAAAGTAATTACTAGGAAAAAATCTGAATAGTGTAAGGGGAAGATTAGATTTAACAGACACCAACCAAATAGCTATTGTTAAGATAATTTAAATAAAAAACAGAGTGATTGTGCAGTAGGATAGAGAAAGCATTTAAAAGAAGATACTTTTAAAACAAATATTTGCCTAAATTACAGCTCTGATAAATGGGCAACAATTAGGTAAGCACATGGCAGAAATAGACATATGTTGAGTGTGTTAAATAAATCAGCCTGTACAAGGAATAAATCTTTGATGCATCAATGCTTTTTAACACACACATGTGCACACACACACACACACACACACGCATACATACACACATGCACCTGTAACACCCTATTGCTAGTGTCAAACACCTGCAGAACACTGCTGCTTTCCGTTTTACTCAGTCTGTCTTTTGTCTTATTTCTTTTTGCTGCAATCTTCTGGTTGCTTACAGGCTGCCCAAAGAGCAGAGAGAGCTAAAGGTGTGGTAGTGTCACATGTGTTTAGGAGGTAGAAGAACGATGCAAAGTGATAAATGCTGGACTTCAGACAGTCAAAGATATGCTAATGGATCTCTGGCACACAATCGCTACCTAAGTTCTGGTCTCACTGAAGTATTTGCTTAAAGGTGGGACTGTCTTAACCAAAAAGCATTGATTGCAGTTTCTCTGTTCCTAAGTCCAGTTCTAGTGATTTTTCCCCATTGGTAAATCCCTTAGTAAAAGGAAAAAAAAAAAAAAAAGGTTGGGGCATGGCTCAGAGGTAAAAGGAGAAAAAGAGATTGTAGTTGGCCTTTGACTATTTAAAGTTTTCTTTATCTGGTGGCACACATATGGTTTAAGTGTTCCTACCCACAGTAAACAGAAAGATCAAAATGGTGTGATAGGGAATGGGAATTATTCACTGAGCAGTAGATCATTTTAGCTTACTTGTTTTTTCCTATCTTAGGGGCTTTCAGATTTGAACTTTATTTATTTATTTTAATTTATTTCCTTTGAAAAGTTGCCCACCAGTTTCCTAATCAATAATTTCTACATAGAATACCTTTCAAATCCAAAGGCATGGGCTAGGCACAAAGAATTTATCAGGCTGTCCAGAGCATTCCTCCAGAGTTGCTTGAGAACAAAACAAAGAACACTAGACAATACCATATTACTTGGGGCTACCTTTAAGTTCATACCTTTGCTATTGTCTAGAAAGTGTCTTGAAAAAAGTTTTGAAAGTTGGGCATGGTGGCTAATGCCTGTAATCCCAGAACTTGGAAAGGTGAGTTAGGAAGATTGCTATGAGTTCAAGGCTAGCCTGGGCTATAGAGTGAGTTCCAAGTAAGCCTGGGCTAGAATAACACTCTGTCCCAAAGAAATAAAAAATAATTGGCAGAGGAGGGGAGAGCTTGAGGCCGGATTTTTACTGTAGCCCAGAGAGACCTGGAACTCACACTGTAGTGTAGGATGGCCTTGAATTTGTAGTATTCCTCCTACCTCAGCCCTCCTGAGGGTTGGGATTACATGTATAAACCAGCACACCTGGCTTAGAAATTGCCTTTTAAGACAAAGACATTCTTTTAAAAAAAATAAAATTGTGTCTATATGTGTATGGATATATGTATTATGTGTGGATGGACATGTCCTCTCCTTCCAACTTCTATTTGAGACAGGGTCTCTCTTGTTGTTTTGTCACTGGATAGGCCACTCTACCTGGTCCATGACCTTCCAGAGTCTCCTGACTCCACCTCCCATTGCCTAGGTGCATTTTGATTACAAATACATGCATCACTTCCTGTCTGGCTTTAACTGGGCACTGAGGATTAAGCACCTATAATGGCTAAGCCATCTCCCCAGACCTCTCAATGAACATTCTTTGACCACTTTGTGTCTGGCATTTTGTGTCTGGCTTTACTTGGGTGCTGAGGATTGAACTCAGGTTGGCAGGCTTGAAACCAAGCACCTTTAACTTCTGAATCAACTCCCTTGTGCCAGAGATGAACATTCTTATCAAACAACATTGGCCTTGTGCAGCAGTAAGCATATAACAACTTGAAGAAACATGGTCTGATTGTGGTCAGTTGGGAGAGGGGAAGATAGGAAGAAGCTGCCTTTTAGTTATGGCAGGGGCCTTTGTCATGCCTGCTCCACCTTAAGAGTGAGGGCCATTTTTTCCCTCTCTTCCCTCTTTACCAACAGTGATACTCAGGTTCTGCAAAGGAATGTGCTCTTTTCTCTTGTTAAGTACTATGATCAGATGTCTTTCCCTTCCATATACTTAGCTGAAAAAGGATTTTTTTCCCTTTGCTGTGCTGAGGATAGAACCCAGGACCTTGTGCATGTCACACAAACATTTTATCAGTGAGCTACATCCTTAGCCATTGGTGCTTTTTTTGAGAACAGGGTCCATCTATGTAGCCAAGGCTGTCTTGAAATTGTGATCCTCCTACATCTACCTCCTGATTGCTGGGATTACAGGCCACTACACTTGGCTGAATTTTAAAGACCAACAACTATGCACACAATTATTTTTTTCCCAAAGGGCACTTCTATAGATCATCTTATCCATCCCCAGTGATAGGACTTTGATATAAACAACTATGTACTGTTTTCTTGAACATGCCTAAATCTCGTAAAATTCCTGTTTCTTTTTCCCTTTCCAAGTGTCACACAAACTAAGCAAGGAACTTCTCCTAATGTTAACCCAGAGGGTATTTAGTGCCTTAAAGTCAAGATTTTTACCTTGGGCCTAAAAGCTGGAGTAGTGTTGAGCCACCCACCCATCCAGAAAAGGCATAAAGCCAGGTGTGGTGACATATACCTATAATCCCTATACGCAGGAGGATCCTGAGTTTAAGGCAAGCCTTGGCTACAATAGCAAGCTCAATGCAAGTTTTGAATACATACTGAGATTCTTTATTAAATAAAAAGGGAGGCTAGAGATGTAGCTCAAAAAAAAAAAAAAAACACCTGGGTTTGATCCCCATCACTGCATAAGCTAAGGAGATGGAGGCAAGATGATCAGAACTTCAAGGTCATCCTTAGCTATATATCTAGTTTGAGGCCAGTCTTGGATCCATGAGACCTTGTCTCAAAAGCAAAGAAGAGAAGGAGGAAGAGGGGAACAATTCATTTCATTTGAGTGAAGTTAAAACATTTCCTCTATTGGGTAGGGTTTATCTTTGTTATTCTGGAATACTTATTAAATTCTTAAACATGTCCCAATTTGGAGAAAACTCCATGATAACCTAAGTGTAAGACACCTTTGAGTAGTTCCTGATTTGAGGAGAAGGTTTTATTTGTAAAATTTGGTGGACTGATGAGACTTGGATGTATAATGGTCCTTTAACCTAGTTCAGTCTAGAGAACCCCCAAAATGATTCAGGCCTTGTATCCAGCAGAATTAGACAATGTGTCCAAAGATAGCTCTCTAAAATTCAATTGTGTATTTGCACATATACATGTACACAAAGAGATGTTATTTGCATGCTGCAGAGTGCATGCTTTTACTTTCATAAGAAGCTGGTAAAAGATAATAAGCATAAGGTTTATCAGGAAAAACTCAAGGTTAGAACAAACATCCTCACAACCATACTTGAGGGGATAAAATTTGTAACCCTAAGGGAAGTATGAATTCTTTACAAAATGTGCTTTAAAAGTACATAGCTGTCTATTTGCATGTCATCTTGATGTGTGTGTGTCTGCGTGTGTGTCTGTGTGTATGCATGTATGTATAATATATAATTTTTCCATTTGCCTTTTTCTGCAATGAAGATTATCTTTTAAACTGCTTCTAAACTCTAAGTACTCACGATTGGCTTTCATTGATCTAGGGCAAGAGTGAATGAAACTATGGCCCACAGGCCTAATGTGGCCTAACATGGAAAAATAAGTGATGCAGACAAGAAGGACAAGGGAACCAGTTAGAGTTGCTTGCAAATGTTTTTAACGTTCTTTTACTTAATTGAGTTTTACCTAATCCAATATTAAAATTAATCTACCTTGAGCCAGGTGTGGTGGCACATTTCTTTAATCCCAGCCCTTGGGAGGCAGAAGTAGGTAAATTCGAGGCCACCTTGAGATTACATAGTGGATTCCAAGTCAGCCTGGGCTAAAGCGAGACCCTACCTTGACCCCCGACCCCGGCCAAAAATCAGTCTATCTTTGATGACCATACCTCATATATTTAGGGCTTGAGAGATTCCCCAGGACCAGGAGAATGGCAAGGGCATAGCCTAAAAAGTGAAATTTGTAAGTGAATTTGTTTGTTTTAGTCAACACATCAATAATTATCATGTCTTTCTCACCTCTACAGTAACTTAAACTTTGTGTGCTACTAAGTTCTTTTTGCCATTTTCCCCAGTACTTACCATGTGTTTTACACATACGTGTTTTATTAACCCAGAGACCAGGTCTCAATGACTTGCTTTAGTAGAAACCCAGTACCTGTTTACCTACTAAGTAACTATAACACATTCTGAAAATATACTGCTTTACTATGGAGGGAAAGTAGGAAAAGAGAGCCATCATTGTCTAGCCTAGTAGCCTATAACCTTGGCATGAACCCCTGTGAAAATTTCACAGTGACCAAGGATATGCTCTTTAGAGAAGTGCACATTTGCATACATTTCAGAAGTCCAATCATGCACTGTGAGTTAAAAGCCTCTGCACTAGCCTTTCTCTAGTTGTTACAAAATTCCTATTACATGGATGTCATGGTCATAGTAGCTTGAAATGAAAATAACTCTCACAAAAGGCATGTCATCAGTATACTTATGGTCGGTGCATAGCCATCAGCTAGTGTTACAAACATTTTTTTCCTGATTAACCTTCATATTTTATTATGAGAAAGAGCCACTAATGCTCACTTAAACATCACTGTTCTCACCAAAAAATAAGTTGCCTCATTTCCCGAAATCTTTGACATATCAACTCTTTCATTCTTAAAAATGCGGGCTGGAGAGATGGCTTAGCGGTTAAGCGCTTGCCTGTGAAGCCTAAGGACCCCGGTTCGGGGCTCAATTCCCCAGGACCCATGTTAGCAAGATACACAAGGGGGCACACGCATCTGGAGTTCGTTTACAGAGGCTGGAAGCTCTGGCGCGCCCATTCTTTCTCTCTCTCTCTCTCTCTCTCTCTCTGCCTCCTTCTCTCTGTCGCTCTCAAATAAATAAATAAACAAAAAAATTTTTAAAAATGCTTGTTCAGCCCCATCAACTAAATTATCACTATATTAAATATATTCCATAAAGCCTCACTCATGCTCATTTTCCCCTACCCTTCTTTCTATGTCTCCCTGTCTTTATATATTTCTCTTAGCTAAAGAGCTGACAGAAGTCGCACACTCTTCCCAACACCAATTGCTAGGTAAGGTGATAGGGTCAGAGAGGTTTGTGACAGTCAGATATCTTCATGAGGACCCTTGGGATTCATGGGCCTTTTGGAGTATTAGTCATCCTAGAGAGAATTAATAGATTTTATCCTGGAACTCTAACATCATATATTAAATGCAAAGCTCTGTAAACTCTGCAGAAATGAATGTATTGCCACATCCGTGTCTTGCAGTTGAGATGGTAATATGTGGCATTCCTATTCATGAATAAATGTTTATTGCTTCTCATCTTAGCAGTTTGGAGTACCATGAAGTATATGTAGGTTAACAGAATCCTAATGCTGGATGGGTCTATTAATTATCATTTATAATTTAAATCAGCAAACAGTCTTGAGCATCTACTATGTGCTCAGCATTGGGATACTAGGGGCAGAGAAAAGAATATGGATTGTCCTCTCATAGCTGGCTGGATTTTTTTACCATCTGAATCTTCCCTACACTTTTTCTAGCGCACTTTTCTATTGTTTTTATAGTGTACCTTTTAGAAAATAAATGCAGTTTTCCTAACACAGCAGGAAATTCCTCAGCAAATAAATATCTCCAGCTGCACTGAGACAAGATTCTTAGCTTCTTTGGCACAAATGCTTCTATTCTTATACCTTCATTGACTTAGCAGGCCCTATTTAATAGAGACTAATGTGGGTTTTTTCTTCCTTGCAATTCTGAGGTAAGATTTTTTATCACTGTTATCGTTGGTGATGTGGAATTGCAAATAACATTAGCCATGATGTATTGACTACAGCTCTAAGATTATAGTACATAGAGTTATTGACTTCTGACTAATGAATTCAATATATTCTGCAAAAAGCCAGTTGTCTTTGAGTGGGTTAGTTTTAGCTACCTGTTTGGTGGCTATGTTGGTTTTCTACTATAGTTTCTGTAAAAACTACCAAAACCTAGTGTTTTAAAACAACATGAATTTATTATTCAATAGTTCTTATGACAGGAGTCTCAACTCAGTTTCAATAGGCTACAATCAAGGTGTGGGAATGGCTGTATCCCCTTCTAGAAGCTCTGAGAGGAGATTCCAGTTCATTTTCTTTTCTAGCTTCTAGATGCTATGTATATTTATTGTTTAATGATTGCCTTCCATATGCAAAGCTTGCAATGGAGGATTGATTCTGCATATGGCACCACTTCAATTTTGTTTCCATTATTGCATGTCTTTTTCTAATTTTCACTCTTCTACCTGCTTTTTCCACGTAAAAAATATGCACATGATTTTGTTGGGTCTGCTTGAGTGGACAATCTCTCCAACTCAAGATTAATTGATTTACAATCTTAATTCTGTCTACAAATTCCTAATTCTTCTTGTGCTATGTATCCTGGGTACTGGGAGGAGGATGTAAACATTTTTTTCTCAGGTTTTATTAACATTTTCCATGATTATAAAAAATATCCATGGTAATACCTCCCTCCCCCACTTTCCCCTTTGAAATTCCATTCTCCATCGTATCTCCTCCCCATCTCAATCAGTCTCTTTCATTTTGATGTCATGATCTTTTCCTCCTCTTATGATGGTCTTGTGTAGGTAGTGTCAGGCACTATGAGGTCATGGATATCCAGGCCATTTTATGTCTGGAGGGGGATGTAAACATTTTTGAAAGGCAGTTAGTCTTTTTACCATAATGACTTTCATTTTGACTTCTTATTTTGAAATAACCATAGATTGGCCAGAAGTTGCGGACAGAGGAATCTTATATAATCTTCACCCAGTTTTCCCACTTGTCTCATCTTGAATGAATATAGTATAATATCAAAACCATGAACTGAACGTTATAATGATGCATAGTTCATATCATCTTATCACATGCATATATCTGTGTATCTGCCACCACAATCAAGACAAAATACTATTCCATCACAAGATCTTCTCTTATTCTACTCTTTATGGGTTTTGTACTCTCACTTACCTTCCTTCCATACCATACAAAATTTCTGTAATCACTATTCTGTTTTCCATATCTAAAGTTTCATTAAATCAAGAATGCTAGGGGCTGGAGAGGTGGCTTAGCTGTTAAGGCACTTGTTTGTGAAACCTAAGGACCCAGGTTTGTTACTCCAGTACCCACGTAAGCCAGATTCACAAAGTGGCGCATGCATCTGGAGTGCCTTTGCAGTGGCTAGAGGCCCTGGTGTGCTGCTCTCTCTCTCTTCTTTCTATCTAACTGTTTCTCAAATAAATAAATAAACTGTTTAGTTTTTTTTAAATGAGTGTTATACACAGACATCTCCTCCTACCCAAAACTAAAGGCTAACCCCACAATGCACGACCCATATACCCCAACAAGGAGGGTCCCTGTGGAGAGGAAGGACAGGGAGGAGGCTAACAATGGTACCAACTTGACCATATTCACTAACTACAAAAATAAAAAATAAAAAAGAGTGTTATATAGGCCAGGAGTGGTGGCACATGCCTTTAATCCCAGCACTCGTGAGGCATTGATAGGAGGATCACTGTGAGTTTGAGGTCACCTTGAGACCACATAATGAATTCCAGGTCAGCCTGGGCTAGAGTGAGACCCTGCCTCAAAAAATGGATGTTATATAAATGGAACCGCAGAGTATATGAACTTGACAAGGTGGCTTTTTTCACACAACATAATGCCCTTGATATCAATAAATAGGTTATTACTTTGTACTATTTAACTATTTGCCTCTTGATATATTTTGGTTATCTACAGTTTTGGCTATTAATAAGTAAAGCTGTTATTAACACTAATGTACAGGGTTTTGTCTCCACAATGAGGATATATTCTGAGAAACATGTTAACAATTTCATCATTATACGAACATTAAAGAATGTAATGTCCAATTTTTAAAAGCTTTTTATTGACCATTTTCTTACCTGTATACAATGTATTTTGATCATAATCTCCTCTTGCTGTCTTCTGTTGCCCTCTACTGTCCCCTATCCACTGCACACCTTCATTTCAACTAGTTCCTCTTACATTTTTATGTCTTTCTTCTCCTTGCCTTCCTCCATCATTCATGACAGAGTTGGTGTGCCAAATATTGTTCAGCGCTTGTGTAGGTAGCAATAGCTGCTGTGAGGTCATGTATACAGTGGATACTTCATGTCTGGAAGAGAGCATTCCAAAGCTCTCTGCCCCACCATCTGGCTCTTACGTTCTTTCTGCCACCTCTTCCACAATGGACCCTGAGTCTTGGGTGTGGATTATGATAGAGATGTCTTTTAGCACTAAGAACTTAATAGTCACTTTTCTTGGCCCTTTAAAAAGTCATTGCTGCCGGGCGTGGTGGTGCACGCCTTTAATCACAGCACTTCGGAGGCAGAAGTAGGAGGATTGCCGTGAGTTCGAGGCCACCCTGAGACTACATAGTTAATTCCAGGTCAGCCTGGGCCAGAGTGACACCCTACCTCAAAAAACCAAAAAAAAAAAAAAAAAGGCATTGCCAATTGGAAAAAGAAGCTTCTCTGACCAAAGGTGAGAACAGCAATAATTTATGGGAATAAACATAAATATTTGGGGGATAACTTGATGGGCACAGCATATCCAATTAGCTAAACAACAGTAACATCTCTCCTAAGGCCTACGACCTTTCCAGGCATAGACTTGTTTTTTCAAGGTTTATTTATTTAGTTTTTTACTAATTAGTTTTGTACTCAGCGAACACAGTCAATTTGGTACCATTGTTAGGCTCATCCATGTCCTACCCCCTCCCCCTGGTCCCTCCTTGTTGAGGTATATGGGTCATGCATTCTGGAGTTATCCCACAGTTATGGGTAGGATAAATGTCTCTGTATATCATGACCCAACATGTGGCTCTGACATTCTTTCCGCCCCCTCTTCCGCGAAATTTCCCTGAGCCAGGTTGGGTTCATTTTTGGTCTGCTTCAGTGATGAGGTGTTGGGGGCCTCTGAGGCTCTGGCTCTCTTGGTAGGAGTTGATTTTTCTCTGTTGATCTCCTTCCCCCTTGTGCTGGTACCCGGTTCACCAAGAAAACAGCACCCTTGCTTGTTTTGCCAATTGTTCTTAGTTTCAGCTGGGGCCCTTTTGAGGTATGATGGGGTGGCTCTCTCCTTAGGATCTACATCTATCTGAAAAAGAGAAGCAGATTCTCCAACGGAGAGTAAGTTAGCACCAGACAAATGAGATAACCCTTACTTTTTTATACAGGCATAGACTTTTAAAAAAATAATTGGGAACTTTATTGCATGGACACATTGCCTAATGATCCAGGTGTAGGCTTTTCATTATTCTTAAAAACCAGGCATGAATTTCTTCTATTGCCTCAAAGCCAATCAGAGAGCAGTTGGTTACATCCATCCAGCCATTCCACTACTGCACCAGTGGGTATATCTTGGCTGGATAGTTGGTCATATAGCTCACAGCGTTTACTGCTACTTAAGACTGTTGATGACTTTCCTCCCCTAGCAGACTGCTATACAGATAGTAGTGTCCAGCACTATGACAGCTAGCCAGCAGGGAGGAGGCTTCTAGCTCAGTCCCAGCTTAATTCCTTAGTGTCCTGCAACCAAGAATATGGTGTCTTCAGCAATAGGGTCTACCATCTAGTTATAGTGGGCAACCAAGATCATTGGTAATATCTTAAATTGTTTTGTAGGCCTTAGAGGCCTCTCTGAAACAACAACTTACTGGAAGGTATCATATTCCTGGCACTGGAATTTTTTTTTTCTCTTTTAACTCTTATTTTTACTTTTTATTGAGAACTTTAATACATGAACATATTGCAAATTGGTCAGATTCCAATCCGGTTATACTCTTATGTCCTCTCTCCCCCACCTCTGTTCCACTGTGGGCCCTTCCTCAGTGGGTTATTGGTAATCACTGTGGGGTCATGAATGTAAGAGTCAGTCCCTGTGTGGGATGCAGGGGGTGCAATGCCTCAGAGTACACTTTTCCACACTGTGGCTCTTACATTCTTTCTGTCCTTGTCCACAATGTTTCCTAAGTCTTGGAGGATGTGTTAAATGTCTCCTTTAGTGTTGAACTCTTGTCAGCCCCTATTTTTCTGCTTTGATGAGTTTATTTATTTATTTATTTTAATGAGATATTGAGGGAAAGAGAATTGGTATGCCAAGGCCTCTAGCCACTGCAATTAAACTCCAGACATGTGCTCCATCTTGTATGCATGTACGACCTCATGCACTTGCATTACCTTGTGTGTCTGACTTACATGGGACCTGGAGAGTTGAACATGGGTCCTTAGGCTTCACAGGCAAGCACCTTAACTGGTAAGCCATCTCTCCAGCATTTTGATGAGTTCTGAGTCTCCTCAGTGTTTACTGCCATCTGCCTGGAGGAGGTTCTCAGGCTACCACTGAGAGCAGCACTCATATTTAATCTACCACTTTCTCTGTAACATTTTTGGGCCCTGACAGATGTGAGAGAGATGACTCATCTTGTGTTGGGCTTTCTTCCCTTTTTGTTCTGATAGGTCTTGGATCTGTCTGGTATTTGCCGCCATCTTTAAAATTCAGATTCTTTAGCCAAGAGTGAGAGAAGCATGAATCAAAGGGGATAAACATAGGGCTTCTGAGAGCAGCATTATCCACCCATGTAGGATATTTCTGCACAAAGTTTTTTAAATTAGTTTTGTCTGTGAATATAGTCAAGTTGGTACCATTGTTAGCCTCCTCCCTGTCTTCCCCCTCCACAGGGACCCTCCTTATTGGGGTGTATTGGTCATGCATTGTGGGGTTAACCATCAGTTATGGGTAGGAGGAAATGTCTCTATGTATCATGATCTAACATATGGCTCTGATATTCTGTCTGCCCCCTCTTCCACAAATTTCCCTGAGCCATGTTAGGTTCATTTTAGGTCTGCTTCTGTGATGAGGTGTTGGGAGCCTCTGTGTCTCTGGATATCTGATTTCGTAGGAGTTGATTGTTCTCTGTGTTTATCTCCTCACCCTTGTGCTGGTACCAGGTTCACTAAGAAAACAGCACCCTTGCTTGTTTCGCCAATTATTCTTAGTTTTAGCTGGGGCCCTTTTGAGGTATGATGGGTGGCTCTCTCCTTAGGATCTGCATCTATTTGACAAAGAGAAGCATATTCTCCAATGGAGAGTAAAGTTAGCACCAGATAAGTGAGATAACCGTTATTTTTTTTCAGAGAGAATTTAATAGGTGTAGGCCCTTTTGTATCCCATGATTGGTGGTAGATTGATAATGGAGAGTGGGCTCATTTTTGGACATGGTTCTGACTTGTCTCCCAGCTCCAGCTATGGGTTCCATTCCACTGAGTGGATCAGTTAGCCAAATCAAGAGCAGTTGGTTTCCCACCATGCCTGTGTGCCACTATTGCACTTGCATGAGCATCACGACAGGTTATTTGCTGCTAAGCAGGTTAGGCCATGAGTTGCTTGGACAGATATTGGTAATTTTTCCCCCCAGTCACCCATGTAGCACCTTCTGGCACTAGACGTGCTAACTGTCTTCCAGCTTCCAGCCATGTCACTCCATGTTACGTTCTGCACCAACTGTTTAAAAGTTATATTTTAATTAGCTATCATAGAAGTAGGTTTTTATTTGGCTTCTCATACATTGTTAATTTTGGTTAGTCCTCCCCAACTCCCTCCTCCATCCCCATACTCCTATCCCTATTTAAACCTTTCTACCCTTAGTATTACACACTTCTACTTTCCTATGTACTATCGCTTCCCCTTAAGTGCTCTTGTGGCTTCTTTCTAACATTCTGGCTTCTACTGATTCTTATACCAACTTAATATATATGTTTTAAAAAGTATTTATTTATTTACTTATTTATTTATGTATTTAAGAGAGAAAGATAAAGTGGTGGGGGATAGAGAGTAAGTATGGGCATGCCAGAGCCTCCTGCCACTGCAAATGAACTCCAGACACATGCACCACTTTGTGCATCTGGCCTTATGTGGGTACTGGGGAATAGAATCAGGACTGTCAGGCTTTGCAAACAAACACATTTCTCCACTGAGCCATCTCTGCAGCCCATGTAAAGGTTTTTGAGTAAGCATGAATTTTCATATCTCTGAAAAATTACATAGTGTGTGATTAATGGTCTGTATGGTAAATGTATGATGAGTGTTTTGAACTAAAAACTGGTTTTGATGTTATTAAAAGAAATTATTTATTTATTTATTTATTTGAGAGAGAGAGAGAATGAATATGGGTGTGCCACAGCCTCCAGCCACTGCAAACAAACTCCACATGCATGTACCCCCTGTGCATCTGGCTTTTGTGGGTCCTGGGGAATCGAACCTGGTCGTTTGGCTTTACAGGCAAGTGTCTTAACTGCTAAATCATCTCTCAAGCCCCCAAAGAATTTATTTTAAATTATGTATGGTGGTACATGTCTGTAATCCTAAACTTGGCAGGTTGAAATAGGAGGATCTTGAGTTGGAGAATATCATGGGCTACACAGTGTATTCAGGACAACCTGGGCAACATTAGGAACCCTGTCCCAATAAGAAAAAAAAAATGAACCATTTTCCAGAGTGTCTATATGTAACTTACTATAGCCTACTAGTATCAATCTGTTTGACTAAATTATGGAAAGCTTACCTCCTTTGTCACTTTACCCTCACTAGTATATAATTATCTTAAATATTTATTTTTCATATATTTAGAACTAAATCAAATTGTGTTGTAATTTTTGCTTCAATTGTCAGACACCATTGAGAAAGCTTACCTTTACTCTTTTTGTTGTTCTTTCTTCCTTCCTGGTCTTCTAGAATCATTACTTTTATATTTTTCTTTCTGCTTAGAGATCTTCCTTTAGGCGTGTGTGTGTGTGTGTGTGTGTGTGTGTGTGTGTGTGTGTGTAAGTTGGTAGCAAGAAATTCTTTCAATTCTCCTTTATTTCAGAATTTCTTGTCTTCCCCTTCATTACCCAAAGTATATTTTTGTTGGACATAGAATGTAACATTGACCGATTTTACACAAGTGCTTAAAAAATGTCATACCATTTCATTCTAGCTTCCTGGATGCTGATGAGATATCTGCTGTCATTTGAACTATTTCCCCCTTGTAGGTTATGTGTCGGTTCTCTTTTTTTGCTCTAAGACTTTTTATGTTTTCAAGAGTTTGAATGTGATGTGCCCTGTTCTTTGGGTTCACTTACTTTGGAATATATGTAGCTTCTTGAATATGTAGGAGTTTATGTGTTTTGCCAATTTTAGGAAATTTCAACCATAAATATATTTCTTTTTCTACCTTATTTTATCATCCTGTGCTTCCTGGAGTGACAATGAAGTTTATTTTTTGTCCTATAATTCTCTGAGGCCCTGTTCATTTTCCCCAGTCTATTTTTCTTTGTTATTCAGACTGAATAATTCCCATCATTCTGTCTTCAAGTTAACTGTCTTATCCACCATTTTGTTACACAAATTAAGTGTTTATGTTAATTATATTTATTATTTCTAAAGTTTGAACTTTGTTTTTCTATATATACTGTTTTTATTCTCTTTTGTTATAAGAGCATTGTAATTGTTCACGAAAACATTTTTGTCATAGTAGCTTTAAAATATTTGGCAATTATAAAATTTTAGTCATCTTGGTTTGGGCATTTATTGTTCATTCAATTTGATATCTTTCTTGTTGTTGGTGTGATGGGTGCTTTTATTTCCTTTTTTAAGAGAAAATCTCACACTGTAGTCCAGGCTTGCCTGGCACTTACTATGTAGCTCAGGCCAGCCTTGAAATCATGTCAATATTCCTGCCTCAGGCTCTTGAGTGCTAGAATTATACTCATGAGTTACCTTGCCCAGCTTAATGAGAATTCAGATTTTCTGTTTTAGTGGGCTTTCTCTGACATTGCTCCAACAGAAGAGACTTGGTAGCAGGCAAAAGTAAAAGTGCAAATTTCCCACTCAGCCTTCTTGACACCTCGAAGGCGTGGCTTCTTATTACTATTGAACAGGGGCTGGAATTCATCCACACTTCAGGTATGTGGTAACTACATATGGTTAATACCTAGCCATATTGTGTAAGATTTCCATCAGTCTTTTAGGAAGGCTGGGGGTGAAATAGAAGGAGGGGAGAGGGAGAGAGGAGGTGAGAGAGAAACAAGGTCCACAGCAATTAATACTGTGCCACAGGAAAAATAAAATTGAATATGAGGTCCATGGATTGGGTTTGGTTCCAAAACCTGATGTACTATGAATTCTAGATAAATATGGGCACAAGAAATTCAGCTAGTCAATATGGACCTAGTAGAACAGAGTTGATATCCATTCTAGTAAACAAGTTTCTTCCTCTCAACAATTGTAAGGCAAACAGAGCGATGTGCTATAGATTTTAGTACTATCCCATTTAAATATAGAAAAGGCTTCTCTATTTGAGGGAAATTTAGATTGTTGAAGTCCTAGAAACAAACTCCATTTTCATGATTTCACCACTAATTGAGGCCTTATTAATAGAAAAGAGAGATCTGTGAAGAGTATTTGTTTGATTTTTGGAATCTTGGGTTGATTTGACATCTCAGTGACCATGATATTCTAATCTTTGAGGTTTCCAACATGTGCAGCCAGGTAAGGGACATTTGTGAAAGAGCTGTTTCCTTCATAGAGTTCTATGTTGACTTGTTGGCACTTTGTTCCAAGGCCCAGAGCTAGTAGACCCTGTTACACAGATTCTTTGTACACTGTAATAACTATTGCCTTCTCAAGTATCTTTTTGCTTAGATTATTGGAGATGTCCTCAGTGTAGATTCAGTCTTCTCAATCTCCCCTTGGGGCAGTTCACTTATGTATTCCTTAACTGACTGTTATTTTGTATGCATCTCTATGTGTTCATTTATGGGCTTGCTTTGTACTGTAATTGTTGACAAGGAGCAAGTTATACCTAGTGTCTATTGAATGAATGTTGTATGATAGTATACATGTCATGTTGCCTTTTCCTGTAACCATCCTATGTGTGCAAACCTATGACCATGGCATTTTAAAATGCTTCATAAATAATGTTGTTAAAGCCATTTGCCTAAATAGGTAAATGGAGGGTAATTGCGCTAGTGCCCTAGTATTTTTCATCTGTAGGGCTTGACTTAAACTAAACAAAACACATATCTGAGTAAGAAACAGTTTAGGAGTTAATCTATTAAAAAGAGCATAATAATTCAAGACCAAGGCTTTGGTTGTAAAATGCTAGACCATGGATCACTCACATCTTTACAGTATGTATATATGTGGGAAGAAAGTAAGTGTGCCTTGTCTGTCACTCTAAGATAATGGAGATGATATAGTCCTGATTTGTTACTTTGTCTATTCAAAAGGTTCCAAATATGTCATTACTTTTGGAGAGATGGTTCATCAGTTGTGCTAAAGGATCAAAAGGTAAGGATACTACTATACAGATCTGGGAAGAGAATTTGTAATCAGCCTTTTGCCAATGATATTTCTTTTTTCTGTTTTTTTTTTTTTAAATCGTTTTCAGTGCTAGGGATTGAAGACAGGGCCATGTGCATTCTAGGCAAGTCCTCTAATATTAAGCTATATCTCTGGCACAATCTTACTCTTTTCCTGTAAACTACTGTTTTCCCCCTTTATAACATTTTGGTAGCTTGGACTCTGGTTGAATGAAAGAAAATCCTCATTTGTTTATCTAAATCAAGAGTTATGTTATGATACTCTGACCCCAGTGATTTCTGATTCACTAAGACCAGATCACTTATAGTCACCCACTATAAGATGCTGAAAAGAAGGTCCATGGGTTAATCTCTTGTATTTTATCTTCATCTTCAAGTATAACTTTTGGTATCTTCTAACACAGAATACCGTTGGCTAATGGAGCCCTACAGTGGATTCATTTATCTCTAGGAAAAGAATTCCTTTGCTTTCTGGAAATTTATTTTCTTAGACTGAAGAGCCTACAAGCCTGTATTGAACAACCAGGCCACTTATTAAATAACAGCACTCTCTGAAATGAGAAGCTAAAATTTTGGCACAAAAGTCATTGAAAAGTGTGCTTCTAGCTATGCTCTTTAATTTGTCTTTTAGACTGTACTTTTAGACTTCAGCATTTCTCTAATCTGTGGCTATGATCTCACTTTCAGTAATCTTCTAGGAGGTCCTGCTTTATGTCATCTGCTTGTGCACTAAAATGATGGACATCACATAGTATATGGTGTCAATGACCATAGTGGAGACCAAAAGGAGGATGGTAGGCAGGAGGAGCTTCTGTTTTCCAAACCCTCAAGTGTATGGGATACTTAAACAGCTGATGTAGCCATAGATGGAAGAATGGGTGGTAGGTCAGAAAACTGAAATCTTCATTGACCAGTTGGCTAGCTAAGGGACACAGCAATGTATTCAAGTGCCTTTAACCACTGAGCAATCTCTCTAGCCCCTACAGCAATGTATTCAGTGATAATGAAGAAGTAAAAACCTATATCAATGTGTTTTCATTCAGGATGCAGTTTTACATTAAGGGACCATAAGCACTAAGGATGCAAATGATGCTAACTTCCTTGCTGAAGAACTCAAAGGGCACGTATGTTTTATTTCATTTGGCCTCACAAACATCCTCATGAACTAAGGAAAAGTAAACATTGATGATTATGTAAATATGTAAGATAAACTGCTTCCCCTGTACCTGGGCCTTAAAATTTTTTAAACTGTCAAGGGGAGGCTTGCATGATGATAAAGTCTCCCAGATGGGAGAACTGAGTCTTAGAAACTTTAAAGATTACCTCCCAGAGCCACAATCAGGAACTGAATGGTAATTATAGGCCAAGTCTTGATCTCCTCCCTTTAGCTACTCTATCTGTGCTCTCTTTGAACAGGAGATAAGAGAGATTTTTGCTTCTAAACTTGTGAAGCCTGTGCTTTCCATTGCATTTAATATGCTCCACCTGCCCACCTTACCAACTTACTCTCCCTCAATTATCAGCAGGGCCATCAACCTTCCTTTTGATGCTGCCCATGATCTATATGTTGCTTACTGCAGCTATTTTCCTGGCATTATTGTGTGGCTGTGGCAAGGTCATTTCTACCTTTGAAAAGCAAGGCCTGGAGCCATCACTTCAACAGCCAAGAGAGACCAGGACTCCTGTATGTGAAAGGGGATCAGGATAGAAAGAGACATTTAAAAAGAGACTTTTTGATGGTTATATCCACTCCTCTTGGCCAAAGACTAGTTGGAGCTTCCTTTGGAGTCTATAACCATTGTATACATAGGATTCTAACCTGGTTCTCAGTACCAGGTATGAGTTCTTTCCCACTGAGTGGTCCTCTTATTCAATCAAAGAGCTGTTGATGGGCTGGAGAGGTGGCATAGTGGTTAAGCGCTTGCCTGTGAAGCCTAAGAACACCGGTCCGAGGCTCGATTCCCCAGGACCTACGTTAGCCAGATGTACAAGGGGGCGCATGTGTCTGGAGTTCGTTTGCAGTGGCTGGAGGCCCTGGCGTGCCCATTCTCTCTCTCTCTCTCTCTCTCTCTCTCTCTGCCTCTTTCCCTCTCTGTCTCTCTCAAATCAATAAATAAAAATAAACAATATTTTTTTAAAATATTTTTTGTTTATTTTATTTATTTGAGAGCGACAGAGAGAGAAAGAGGCAGATAGAGATAGAGAGAGAGAGGGAGAATGGGCGCGCCAGGGCCTCCAGCCACTGCAAACGAACTCCAGACGCGTGCGCCCCCTTGTGCATCAGGCTAACGTGGGACCTGGGGAATGGAGCCTTGAACCAGGGTCCTTAGGCTTCACAGGCAAGCGCTTAACCGCTAAACCATCTCTCCAGCCCAACAATATTTTTTTAAAAATAAATAAAAGAGCTGTTGTTTACCAGCATAGGCTGTGTTCCACTATTGCACAGGTATGTACATCTTGTCTGAAAGGTTGACTTCCTCGCTTGCAGATTCCACTCATTGTTCACATTATTGTTGGCCATTATCTCCTAACAGCTTTCATAGCACTTTCCAGCACTATGAGAGCTAGCCAGCAGGGAGCTGTCATCCTTCTGAGTTCCAGCATGATTTCTCAATGTTCTTTGTCCACAGCTTATAGTGTCTTCAGCAATAGGGTCTTGCCATTTACCTCTGGTGGGTAACCAAGTGCTTTGGCAATAGCCTTCATTGTTTTGGAGACCTCATAGGTCTCCCTGACCAACAGCTCACTGCGGGGTGTAACCCAGTTCTAGCACTTGTCATTGCAAGCCAGCTCCCATTCTTTTTGAATTAGGCTTTCTCCACTCTCTCCAGGTTCCTTCTGCCTGGGTGATTTCCCCTACCTCTTATTAAGAGTCAAATCTTTTAATTTGTTATCTTGAAGGAAAGTATCTATGATACTGGCTCATGTTGTTATGCAAGGTCATGGATATTGAGGCCAATTTGTGTTTGAACAATTGAATTGTAAGCAGTCCTACCCTTCCTTTGGCTCTTACATTCTTTCCTCCTCCTCTTCTGCAATGGACCCTGAGTCTTGGAAGGTGTGATAGAGATGTTTCAGTGCTGAACACTCCTCTGTCTCTTCTTCTCAGCACTATTGTGCCTTTGGGGCCATACCAATGGTTACTGCCATCTGAAAAGAGAAGCTTCTCTAACTAAAACTGAGAGCCACAGTTAATATATGAGGATGAATATTAAAAACATGCTTACAGGGCAGTTAGGTGAGCATAATATATGCATTTAGCCAGACAAAAGCAGGTGTTACACTCCTAGGGCTCATGACCTCCCCGCCATGGGATTTTGATTAGATTTTCAGTACCAGGCATGTATTCCCTCCCATGGAGCAGTCAGTCCTCCAGTCCAATTAGAGATCAGTTGGTTTTTCTCATAAGAGACATGCCACTGTTGCACCCATTTGGTCATTTGGCCTGGCTGACCAAACGTAAGGCTTGCAGTGTCCACTGTTTTCACTACTGATGACCTCTGTCTCCCATAGGGCTGCATGCAGCATGGCTCCTTCCAGCTTTCTGTCAGCTGGTCTACAGGGAGGAGGTTTTCAGCTTAGCTCCAGCTTGATTTCTTGGTGACTTTGCAGCCCATCTCCTAGCTTCATTTTTGATCCCTGTCAATTAATACTCCTGATGCTTACTGCCACTTACATGCAACCCATGCTGTTCCAAGTTAGGAGACCTTGCTGTCTTTATATTGGTCAAATTTCAATTAAAAATGTTTCCTATGAAGCCTTGATAACTTCAAATTTTCAGTTCTCATCTGTGTCCTATCATGTAGGGCTGGAAAGCTACTAGAGTCATTCTAGCAGCTACTTGAATTTATACCCAAAATTTGTCCAGGGCCCATGTGTGTGTGTGGAATGGGGATGCTCATGTGCTACTGCAAATCAAAAGGGAATATCCAGATCAGGAATTGTGGTGGTTTGATTCACGTGTCCCCCATAAACTTAGGTGTTCTGAATGCTAGGTTCCCAGCTGATGGATATTTGGGAATTAATGCCTCCTGGAGGGAGTGTATTGTTGGGGGTGGGCTTATGGGTGTTATAGCCAGTTTCCCCATGCCAGTGTTTGGCACACTCTCCTGTTGCTATTGTCCACCTTATGTTGGCCAGGGGGTGATGTCCACCCTCTGCTCATGTCATCGTTTTTCCTTGCCATCGTGGAGCTTCCCCTCGAGCCTGTATGCCAAAATAAATCTCTTTTTCCCAGAAGCTTCTCTTGGTTGGGTGATTTCTACCAGCAATGTGAACCAGACTGCAACAGGAATGTTCAGGTTTTAAGTTGAAATACTTAAGTTCCTGTGCAAAGAGCCCTCTTCCCTGTCAAAAGATTTTCTGTTTAAACATACCTATTTCTAAAACCCACACGGTTGCAGCTACATAATTATTGGACAAGTGATAAAAAAACATACCTTGGAAAAAAACATCCTCTTCAACAACTGATACCAGGAAAGCTGGATATCCACATGCAGAAGAAGGATATTAAACTCATAGCTATCACCCCACACAAAAATCAACTCAAAATGGAACAAAAACCTTATTATGAGTTAAAAGTATTGGGGGTAAACATAGGCAAAATATTTCAAGATATAGGCATCTACAAGAACTTTATAAAAAGGACTCTTAACACTACAGGAAATAACTCTAAGAATTGCCAAATAGGACTTCATGAAATTAAGAAAGTCCTATACAGCAAAGGAAACAATCAACAGAATGAAAAGACAGCCTGCATAATATGAGAAAAATTTGGCAACTATATATCAGACAGGGGATTAATATCTAGAATATATAAAGAATGCAAAACTCAAATACCGTATAACTAAACCACCCAATCAATAAATGGACCAATGAATTGAATAGTCAATTCTAAAATAAAAGAAATACAAATAGCCAGTAAGTATTTGGAAAAAGTTTTCAACATGCTTAGACATCAGTTAAAACTAAACTAAGATTCCATCTTACCCCAGTCAGCATAGCTATCAAGAAAACAAAAAACATGGCTGGGAAGATGTTTCAGCAGTTAAAGGAACTTATTTACAAATCCTGCCAGCCAAGGTTCAAGGTCAATTTCCAAGAAAGCCATATAAAGCTGTATGTGCAAATGTCTGGTGTTGGTTTACAGTGGCAAGGGACTCTGCTGTGCGCACACGCACGCACACACACACACACACACACAAGTAATATTTTTATTTTAAAAGAAAATAATGCTGATGGGGATGTGGAGAGAGACCAGTATACATTGCTGGTGGCAATGTAAACTGGGAAGCCACTATAGAGATTCCTCCACAAATTAAAAATATAATTACCATATGATCCAACTATACCACTTTTGGGTATATATCTAAGTCAGCATGCCACAGAGTTACTTTCTTATCCATGTGTATTGTTAGACTACTCACAACACCCAATATACGGAACTAACCTAGAGGTCCATCAACAGATGAATGGATAAATAAAATGTGGAACATATATATAATAGAATTTTTAAAAATATATTTATTTATTTATTTATTTATTTATTTGAATAAGAGGCAGAGAAAGAGAGAGGGAGAGAATGGGCATGCCAGGGCCTCCAGCCACTGCAAATGAACTCCAGATGCATGCGTCCCTTTGTGCATCTGGCTTACGTGGGTCCTGGAGAATCAAACCGGGATCCTTTGGCATTGCAGGCAAACACCTTAACTGCTAAGCCATATCTGCAACCCCATAATAGAATTTTATTCAGCTGCAAAAAGGAATAAAACTGTGACATTAGAAGGAAAATGGAACTGCAGATCATTATGTTGAAATGAAATAAGCCAGATTCAGAAGGACAGATAATGCATGCTTTCTCTCATGTGTGGGATCGTGTGTGTGTGTGTGTGTGTATGAAATTAAACTAGAAAGGGAAGAGGTCTAAAGGGTGGGGGTAGCAAGAGAGAGTAGTGGAGTATATATCATGAAAATGGGGGTACTGTTTTAGATGACAAAGGAGACCAGCCAGAAGGTGAAGGGAGGATGGGGCAGGACAGTAAGGGGTGGTGAAAAGTATAATGATTTTTCATATGATGTATATATATGAAAAAATATATGAAATTTCATATAAAACCCCATTTCTTTGTATACCAACTGTTACAGTTACCTTCTCATTGCTAGGACAATGTACCCAACCAAAAGCAGCTTGTGGGAGGAAAAAGTTTATTTTGACTTACAGACTTGTAAGAGGGGAAACTCCATGATGGCAGGGGTAAACATGGCATGAGAAAAGGCTGAACATCACTTCCTAGCCAACATCAGGTAGACAACTGCTTCTGGAGAGTGTGCCAAATACTGGCAATGGGGAACTGGCTATAATGCCCATAAGCTTGGCCCCAACAACAAATATCCTCCATCAAGGCTTCAGTTCCCAAATTGCTATCAGCTGGCAATCAAACATTCGGAACATGTGCGTTTATGAGGGACACTTATTTCAAACC
>CM070776.1:62842580-62862150 GCA_036346955.1 Dipus sagitta | reverse complement strand
TTAGCACTTATTGAACTGTGAATTCTGTGTTAGTTTGAAATGGGAAATGTCCTTAGTACTCAATGAACTTACAGAACTTTCCTTTCACAGTTAGTTTACAGTGGGAAATGTTCTTAGTAGACACTCTGCTTAAGAAAAACTGTGAATTCTTCGTTAGTTTCAAACGTGAAACGTCTTAGTACACGGTGAGAGTATTGAACTTTGAAATCACTGTTACTTTACTATGGGCAATGTTGTTAGTAGACACTCCGCCTACTGAATTGTGAATTCTCTGTTAGTTTGAAAGGGGAAATGTGTTTAGTAGTGAAGGAGCTTTCAGAACGTTGGTTTCACAGTTAGTTTACCGTGGGAAATGTTCTTAGTACACAGTCAGCTTATTAAACTGTGAATTCTCTGTTAGTTTACAATGGGAAATACACAAACTGGTAGAAGAACTTTGATTTCACTGTTAGTTTACAGTGAGAAAGGTTCGTCGTAGACACCCAACTTTTCTACTGTGAATTCTCTGTTAGTTTGCAACGGTAAACATTTGTAGTCCACAGTCACCTTATGGAAATTTGATTTCAATGTTAGTTTAAAATGGGATATCTTCTTATTAGACGCGCATCATATTCAACAGTGTATTCTCTGTTTCTTTGAAACGGTAAACGTTCCTGGTACACGATTAGCGTGTAGAACTTTGAATTCATGGAAAGATTACAATGGGATATGTTCTTCGTAGACTCTCCGCTTATAAAACTGTGAATTCTTTGTTAGTTTGAACGGTAAACGTTTGTAGTCCACAATCACCTTATGGAAATTTGATTTCAATGTTAGTTTACAATGGGATATGTTCTTATTAGACGCGCATCATATTCAACAGTGTATTCTCTGCTTCTTTGAAGTGGGAAACGTTCCTGATACACAATTAGCCTGTAGAACTTTCAATTCATGGTCAGATTACAATGGGATATGTTCTTCGTAGACTCTCCGCTTATGAAACTGTGAATTCTCTGTTAGTTTACAATGGAAAAAGTTCTTCGTACACAACAGGTTATAGACCTTTCAATTCACGGTTACTTTGGAACGGGAAATGTTCTTTGTAGACTCTCAGCTTATTGAACTGTGAATTCTGTGTTAGTTTGAAATGGGAAATGTTCTTAGTACTCAAGTGAACTTACAGAACTTTGGTTTCACAGTTAGTTTACAGTGGGAAATGTTCTTAGTAGACACTCTGCTTAAGAAAACTGTGAATTCTCTGTTAGTTTCAAAAAGGAAACGTTCTTAGTACACGGTGAGGGTAGAGAACTTTGAATTCACTGTTAATTTACTATGGGCAATGTTGTTAGTAGACACTCCGCCTATTGAATTGTGAATTCTCTGTTAGTTTGAAAGGGGAAATGTGTTTAGTAGTGAATGAGCTTACAGAAATTTGGTTTCACAGTTAGTTTACCGTGGGAAATGTTCTTAGTAGACAGTCAGCTTATTAAACTGTGAATTCTCTGTTAGTTTAGAATGGGAAATACACAAACTGGATATAGAACTTTGATTTCACTGTTAGTTTACAGTGAGAAAGGTTCGCCGTAGACACCCAATTTATTCTACTGTGAATTCTCTGTTAGTTTGCAACGGTAAAAGTTTGTAGTCCACAGTCACCTTATGGAAATTTGATTTCAATGTTAGTTTACAATGGGATATCTTCTTATTAGACGCGCATCATATTCAACAGTGTATTCTCTCTTTCTTTGAAACGGTAAACGTTCCTGGTACACGATTAGCGTGTAGAACTTTGAATTCATGGAAAGATTCCAATGGGATATGTTCTTCGTAGACTCTCCGCTTATAAAACTGTGAATTCTCTGTTAGTTTACAATGGGAAACGTTGTTCGTACCAAACTGGTTATAGAACTTTGATTTCTCTGTTAGTTTACAGTGAGAAAGGTTCTTCGTAGACACCCAACTTATTCTACTGTGAATTCTCTGTTAGTTTGCAATGGTAAACGTTTGCAGTCCACAATCACCTTATGGAAATTTGATTTCAATGTTAGTTAACAATGGGATATGTTCCTATTAGACGCGCATTATATTCCACAGTGTATTCTCTGTTTCTTTGAAATGGGAAACGTTCCTGGTACACAATTAGCCTGTAGAACTTTGAATTCATGGTCAGATTACAATGGGATATGTTCTCCGTAGACTCTCCGCTTATAAAACTGAATTCTCTGTTAGTTTACAATTGAAAACGTTCTTCGTACACAACAGGTTATAGAACTTTCAATTCACGGTTACTTTGGAACGGGAAATGTTCTTTGTAGACTCTCAGCTTATTGAACTGTGAATTCTGTGTTAGTTTGAAATGGGAAATGTCCTTAGTACTCAATGAACTTACAGAACTTTCCTTTCACAGTTAGTTTACAGTGGGAAATGTTCTTAGTAGACACTCTGCTTAAGAAAACTGTGAATTCTTCGTTAGTTTCAAACGTGAAACGGTCTTAGTACACGGTGAGAGTATTGAACTTTGAAATCACTGTTACTTTACTATGGGCAATGTTGTTAGTAGACACTCCGCCTACTGAATTGTGAATTCTCTGTTAGTTTGAAAGGGGAAATGTGTTTAGTAGTGAAGGAGCTTTCAGAACGTTGGTTTCACAGTTAGTTTACCGTGGGAAATGTTCTTAGTAGACAGTCAGCTTATTAAACTGTGAATTCTCTGTTAGTTTACAATGGGAAATACACAAACTGGTAGAAGAACTTTGATTTCACTGTTAGTTTACAGTGAGAAAGGTTCGTCGTAGACACCCAACTTATTCTACTGTGAATTCTCTGTTAGTTTGCAACGGTAAACATTTGTAGTCCACAGTCACCTTATGGAAATTTGATTTCAATGTTAGTTTAAAATGGGATATCTTCTTATTAGACGCGCATCATATTCAACAGTGTATTCTCTGTTTCTTTGAAACGGTAAACGTTCCTGGTACACGATTAGCGTGTAGAACTTTGAATTCATGGAAAGATTCCAATGGGATATGTTCTTCGTAGACTCTCCGCTTATAAAACTGTGAATTCTTTGTTAGTTTGCAACGGTAAACGTTTGTAGTCCACAATCACCTTATGGAAATTTGATTTCAATGTTAGTTTACAATGGGATATGTTCTTATTAGACACGCATCATATTCAACAGTGTATTCTCTGCTTCTTTGAAATGGGAAACGTTCCTGATACACAATTAGCCTGTAGAACTTTCAATTCATGGTGAGATTCCAATGGCATATGTTCTCCGTAGACTCTCCGCTTATAAAACTGTGAATTCTCTGTTAGTTTACAATGGGAAACGTTGTTCGTACCAAACTGGTTATAGAACATTGATTTCTCTGTTAGTTTACAGTGAGAAAGGTTCTTCGTAGACACCCAACTTATTCTACTGTGAATTCTCTGTTAGTTTGCAATGGTAAACGTTTGTAGTCCACAATCACCTTATGGAAATTTGATTTCAATGTTAGTTAACAATGGGATATGTTCCTATTAGACGCGCATTATATTCCACAGTGTATTCTCTGTTTCTTTGAAATGGGAAACGTTCCTGGTACACAATTAGCCTGTAGAACTTTGAATTCATGGTCAGATTACAATGGGATATGTTCTCCGTAGACTCTCCGCTTATAAAACTGAATTCTCTGTTAGTTTACAATTGAAAACGTTCTTCGTACACAACAGTTTATAGAACTTTCAATTCACGGTTACTTTGGAACGGGAAATGTTCTTTGTAGACTCTCAGCTTATTGAACTGTGAATTCTGTGTTAGTTTGAAATGGGAAATGTCCTTAGTACTCAATGAACTTACAGAACTTTCCTTTCACAGTTAGTTTACAGTGGGAAATGTTCTTAGTAGACACTCTGCTTAAGAAAACTGTGAATTCTTCGTTAGTTTCAAACGTGAAACGGTCTTAGTACACGGTGAGAGTATTGAACTTTGAAATCACTGTTACTTTACTATGGGCAATGTTGTTAGTAGACACTCCGCCTACTGAATTGTGAATTCTCTGTTAGTTTGAAAGGGGAAATGTGTTTAGTAGTGAAGGAGCTTTCAGAACGTTGGTTTCACAGTTAGTTTACCGTGGGAAATGTTCTTAGTACACAGTCAGCTTATTAAACTGTGAATTCTCTGTTAGTTTACAATGGGAAATACACAAACTGGTAGAAGAACTTTGATTTCACTGTTAGTTTACAGTGAGAAAGGTTCGTCGTAGACACCCAACTTATTCTACTGTGAATTCTCTGTTAGTTTGCAACGGTAAACATTTGTAGTCCACAGTCACCTTATGGAAATTTGATTTCAATGTTAGTTTAAAATGGGATATCTTCTTATTAGACGCGCATCATATTCAACAGTGTATTCTCTGTTTCTTTGAAACGGTAAACGTTCCTGGTACACGATTAGCGTGTAGAACTTTGAATTCATGGAAAGATTCCAATGGGATATGTTCTTCGTAGACTCTCCGCTTATAAAACTGTGAATTCTTTGTTAGTTTGAACGGTAAACGTTTGTAGTCCACAATCACCTTATGGAAATTTGATTTCAATGTTAGTTTACAATGGGATATGTTCTTATTAGACGCGCATCATATTCAACAGTGTATTCTCTGCTTCTTTGAAGTGGGAAACGTTCCTGATACACAATTAGCCTGTAGAACTTTCAATTCATGGTCAGATTACAATGGGATATGTTCTTCGTAGACTCTCCGCTTATGAAACTGTGAATTCTCTGTTAGTTTACAATGGAAAAAGTTCTTCGTACACAACAGGTTATAGACCTTTCAATTCACGGTTACTTTGGAACGGGAAATGTTCTTTGTAGACTCTCAGCTTATTGAACTGTGAATTCTGTGTTAGTTTGAAATGGGAAATGTTCTTAGTACTCAGTGAACTTACAGAACTTTGGTTTCACAGTTAGTTTACAGTGGGAAATGTTCTTAGTAGACACTCTGCTTAAGAAAACTGTGAATTCTCTGTTAGTTTCAAAAAGGAAACGTTCTTAGTACACGGTGAGGGTATAGAACTTTGAATTCACTGTTAATTTACTATGGGCAATGTTGTTAGTAGACACTCCGCCTATTGAATTGTGAATTCTCTGTTAGTTTGAAAGGGGAAATGTGTTTAGTAGTGAATGAGCTTACAGAAATTTGGTTTCACAGTTAGTTTACCGTGGGAAATGTTCTTAGTAGACAGTCAGCTTATTAAACTGTGAATTCTCTGTTAGTTTAGAATGGGAAATACACAAACTGGATATAGAACTTTGATTTCACTGTTAGTTTACAGTGAGAAAGGTTCGTCGTAGACACCCAATTTATTCTACTGTGAATTCTCTGTTAGTTTGCAACGGTAAAAGTTTGTAGTCCACAGTCACCTTATGGAAATTTGATTTCAATGTTAGTTTACAATGGGATATCTTCTTATTAGACGCGCATCATATTCAACAGTGTATTCTCTGTTTCTTTGAAACGGTAAACGTTCCTGGTACACGATTAGCGTGTAGAACTTTGAATTCATGGAAAGATTCCAATGGGATATGTTCTTCGTAGACTCTCCGCTTATAAAACTGTGAATTCTCTGTTAGTTTACAATGGGAAACGTTGTTCGTACCAAACTGGTTATAGAACTTTGATTTCTCTGTTAGTTTACAGTGAGAAAGGTTCTTCGTAGACACCCAACTTATTCTACTGTGAATTCTCTGTTAGTTTGCAATGGTAAACGTTTGCAGTCCACAATCACCTTATGGAAATTTGATTTCAATGTTAGTTAACAATGGGATATGTTCCTATTAGACGCGCATTATATTCCACAGTGTATTCTCTGTTTCTTTGAAATGGGAAACGTTCCTGGTACACAATTAGCCTGTAGAACTTTGAATTCATGGTCAGATTACAATGGGATATGTTCTCCGTAGACTCTCCGCTTATAAAACTGAATTCTCTGTTAGTTTACAATTGAAAACGTTCTTCGTACACAACAGGTTATAGAACTTTCAATTCACGGTTACTTTGGAACGGGAAATGTTCTTTGTAGACTCTCAGCTTATTGAACTGTGAATTCTGTGTTAGTTTGAAATGGGAAATGTCCTTAGTACTCAATGAACTTACAGAACTTTCCTTTCACAGTTAGTTTACAGTGGGAAATGTTCTTAGTAGACACTCTGCTTAAGAAAACTGTGAATTCTTCGTTAGTTTCAAACGTGAAACGGTCTTAGTACACGGTGAGAGTATTGAACTTTGAAATCACTGTTACTTTACTATGGGCAATGTTGTTAGTAGACACTCCGCCTACTGAATTGTGAATTCTCTGTTAGTTTGAAAGGGGAAATGTGTTTAGTAGTGAAGGAGCTTTCAGAACGTTGGTTTCACAGTTAGTTTACCGTGGGAAATGTTCTTAGTACGACAGTCAGCTTATTAAACTGTGAATTCTCTGTTAGTTTACAATGGGAAATACACAAACTGGTAGAAGAACTTTGATTTCACTGTTAGTTTACAGTGAGAAAGGTTCGTCGTAGACACCCAACTTATTCTACTGTGAATTCTCTGTTAGTTTGCAACGGTAAACATTTGTAGTCCACAGTCACCTTATGGAAATTTGATTTCAATGTTAGTTTAAAATGGGATATCTTCTTATTAGACGCGCATCATATTCAACAGTGTATTCTCTGTTTCTTTGAAACGGTAAACGTTCTGGTACACGATTAGCGTGTAGAACTTTGAATTCATGGAAAGATTCAATGGGATATGTTCTTCGTAGACTCTCCGCTTATAAAACTGTGAATTCTTTGTTAGTTGAACGTTAAACGATTTACAATGGGAAACGTTGTTCGTACCAAACTGGTTATAGAACTTTGATTTCTCTGTTAGTTTACAGTGAGAAAGGTTCTTCGTAGACACCCAACTTATTCTACTGTGAATTCTCTGTTAGTTTGCAATGGTAAACGTTTGCAGTCCACAATCACCTTATGGAAATTTGATTTCAATGTTAGTTAACAATGGGATATGTTCCTATTAGACGCGCATTATATTCCACAGTGTATTCTCTGTTTCTTTGAAATGGGAAACGTTCCTGGTACACAATTAGCCTGTAGAACTTTGAATTCATGGTCAGATTACAATGGGATATGTTCTCCGTAGACTCTCCGCTTATAAAACTGAATTCTCTGTTAGTTTACAATTGAAAACGTTCTTCGTACACAACAGGTTATAGAACTTTCAATTCACGGTTACTTTGGAACGGGAAATGTTCTTTGTAGACTCTCAGCTTATTGAACTGTGAATTCTGTGTTAGTTTGAAATGGGAAATGTCCTTAGTACTCAATGAACTTACAGAACTTTCCTTTCACAGTTAGTTTACAGTGGGAAATGTTCTTAGTAGACACTCTGCTTAAGAAAACTGTGAATTCTTCGTTAGTTTCAAACGTGAAACGGTCTTAGTACACGGTGAGAGTATTGAACTTTGAAATCACTGTTACTTTACTATGGGCAATGTTGTTAGTAGACACTCCGCCTACTGAATTGTGAATTCTCTGTTAGTTTGAAAGGGGAAATGTGTTTAGTAGTGAAGGAGCTTTCAGAACGTTGGTTTCACAGTTAGTTTACCGTGGGAAATGTTCTTAGTAGACAGTCAGCTTATTAAACTGTGAATTCTCTGTTAGTTTACAATGGGAAATACACAAACTGGTAGAAGAACTTTGATTTCACTGTTAGTTTACAGTGAGAAAGGTTCGTCGTAGACACCCAACTTATTCTACTGTGAATTCTCTGTTAGTTTGCAACGGTAAACATTTGTAGTCCACAGTCACCTTATGGAAATTTGATTTCAATGTTAGTTTAAAATGGGATATCTTCTTATTAGACGCGCATCATATTCAACAGTGTATTCTCTGTTTCTTTGAAACGGTAAACGTTCCTGGTACACGATTAGCGTGTAGAACTTTGAATTCATGGAAAGATTCCAATGGGATATGTTCTTCGTAGACTCTCCGCTTATAAAACTGTGAATTCTTTGTTAGTTTGCAACGGTAAACGTTTGTAGTCCACAATCACCTTATGGAAATTTGATTTCAATGTTAGTTAACAATGGGATATGTTCCTATTAGACGCGCATTATATTCCACAGTGTATTCTCTGTTTCTTTGAAATGGGAAACGTTCCTGGTACACAATTAGCCTGTAGAACTTTGAATTCATGGTCAGATTACAATGGGATATGTTCTCCGTAGACTCTCCGCTTATAAAACTGAATTCTCTGTTAGTTTACAATTGAAAAACGTTCTTCGTACACAACAGGTTATAGAACTTTCAATTCACGGTTACTGTGGAACCGGAAATGTTCTTTGTAGACTCTCAGCTTATTGAACTGTGAATTCTGTGTTAGTTTGAAATGGGAAATGTCCTTAGTACTCAATGAACTTACAGATCTTTCCTTTCACAGTTTTACAGTGGAAATGTTCTTAGTAGACACGCTGCTTAAGAAAACTGTGAATTCTTCGTTAGTTTCAAACGTGAAACGTCTTAGTACACGGTGAGAGTATTGAACTTTGAAATCACTGGTACTTTAACTATGGGCAATGTTGTTAGTAGACACTCCGCCTACTGAATTGTGAATTCTGTGTTAGTTGAAAGGGGAAATGTGTTTAGTAGTGAAGGAGCTTTCAGAACGTTGTTTCACAGTTAGTTTACCGTGGGAAATGTTCTTAGTACACAGTCAGCTTATTCAACTGTGAATTCTCTGTTAGTTTAACTATTGAAAACGTTCTTCGTACACAACAGTTTATAGAACTTTCAATTCACGTTACTTGGAACGGGAAATGTTTCTTTGTAGACTCTCAGCTTATTGAACTGTGAATTCTGTGTTAGTTTGAAATGGGAAATGTCCTGTAAATTTGTTCGTAGTTCAAATGTAGACTCTACTGTGAATTCTCTTTAGTTTACAATAGGAAATTGTTCGTACCAAATGGTTATAAACATTGATCTCTGTTAGTTTACAGTGGAAAGGTTCTTCGTAGACACCCAACTTATTTACTGTGAATTCTCTGTTTGTTTGCAAAGGTAAACGTTTGTAGTCCACAATCACCTTTGGAAATTTGATTTCAATGTTAGTTAACAATGGGATATGTTCTATTCAGAGCGCATTATATTCCACAGTGTATTCTCTGTTTCTTTGAAATGGGAACGTTCCTGATACACAATTAGCCTGTAGAACTTTGAATTCATGGTCAGATTCAATGGGATATGTTCTCCGTAGAACCCTCCGCTTATAAAAACTGAATTCTCTGTTAGTTTACAATTGAAAACGTTTCTTCGTACACAACAGTTTTATAGAACTTTCAATTCACGGTTACTTTGGAACGGGAAATGTTCTTTGTATACTCTCAGCTTATTGAACTGTGAATTCTGTGTTAGTTTGAAAATGGAAATGTCCTTAGTACTCTCAATGAACTTACAGATCTTTCCTTTCACAGTTTTACAGTGGGAAATGTTCTTAGTAGACACTCTGCTTAAGAAAACTGTGAATTCTTCGTTAGTTTCAAACGTGAAACGGTCTTAGTACACGGTGAGAGTATTGAACTTTGAAATCACTGTTACTTTACTATGGGCAATGTTGTTAGTAGACACTCCGCCTACTGAATTGTGAATTCTGTGTTAGTTTGAAAGGGGAAATGTGTTTAGTAGTGAAGGAGCTTTCCGAACGTTGGTTTCACAGTTAGTTTACCGTGGGAAATGTTCTTAGTACACAGTCAGCTTATTCAACTGTGAATTCTCTGTTAGTTTACAATGGGAAATACACAAACTGGTAGAAGAACTTTGATTTCACTGTTAGTTTACAGTGAGAAAGGTTCGTCGTAGACACCCAACTTTTCTACTGTGAATTCTCTGTTGGTTTGCAACGGTAAACATTTGTAGTCCACAGTCACCTTATGGAAATTTGATTTCAATGTTAGTTTAAAATGGGATATCTTCTTATTAGACGCGCATCATATTCAACAGTGTATTCTCTGTTTCTTTGAAACGGTAAATGTTCCTGGTACACGATTAGCGTGTAGAACGTTGAATTCATGGAAAGATTACAATGGGATATGTTCTTCGTAGACTCTCCGCTTATAAAACTGTGAATTCTTTGTTAGTTTGTGCCATAGCCACGGCAAACTCGCCTGTGTAACAGAAGAAATGATGTTTCATAGGATGGGTGCCAAGGACAGAGGGCCAGTACTCCACGGAGGGATGCCCCCGGTGACCCCTTGGCAGTCGGCAACTGTGATGGTTCCGCCTGTCGTAGATAAGCCTCGAAGGCCCAGTTGCTTGCGTCTTTGGACATCTGTTTGTCTTATATTCTTGTTTTTCTTCCTTATAGCCCTTTCACAAGAAACCCCACAAACTAATCATAAGCCTATTTCTGTGACTGATGGGAAGACTGAGAACAATCTGACTACTGGGACAGCTCCACCGTTGATTCGGGCCATTGAAGAAGTACACAATATAAGTAGAGATAAAAATCTATCTTTAGGACAATTCCTGGATGCAGTAGAATAGAAACAGTTATTCATTTATGAAAATGATACTAGTCCTTTGAAGGTTAAAATAGAGAGGCTAAGAGGGAACAGATATAGTGGATGTAAAACAGCAGAGAGGAGAAACAACAGTATTTAAAAGAAATCAGGCCTGCTTTACAGTACTGGTGGAATCATGGCTGGAAATATTTCCAGCCCTCTTGAGGAATTAATAAACAAATTATTCAGTGGGGGAAGAATCATTAAGCCCCTAAGAAGAAAAACAAACTACTTAGTGAAGAAATATCTCTTACTCAGTAACTAAAGAGTTAAGAAATGGAATTGCATACAGCTGTGTCAAGTTCCTAGGAACGCTGTGAGCAGTGGCGTGCACCGCAAACCATGATGTGAGACGTAATTCTTAGAACTAGCACTATATTTCCTACCTCATAACTCTTGATAGCTCTGAATGTCTGAGAACACTTATTGTGGTCAATGGTGCGAGACGTGCTTGAGAAATGGGTATTTCCTCCTTGATAGCTCTGAATGTATAGTTAGAATGGAAAGTAATTAAGATTGTTTTAAAATAATAAAGTCTGAGATCACTTGTTAATATGCTAAGTTTCCTTGTTCAATCTGTATAAAACCTTCATGAAACCTTCAGTAAATTGCAGCAGCATATTCAACTTAGAGTGTGTCTGTCTGTCATTTCCTCGCCGAATCCCGAGTCCTCCTTGAACCTTCGCCCTTGTTCTCCCTCGGTCCTGATCTCCCCGAGAGTCAGTCCGCGGCAGGTGGCGCCCGAACAGGGACCTGAAGGACAGGTAATCTTTCTTCTTTCCTTTTTTCTTTCTCAGGATTTAGGATCGGCTCTCACCAGGGAACTGCAGTCCCGCCATTAAAGGATCACTGGTTAAGAGTGAGTAATCATAAGAGGAACCATGGGGCATTCATTGAGTAAAAATGAGAAAATGTTAGGGGTCATGGTACAACACATGTTGGCTAAAAACGGGTTCAATGTGTCAACTAAGGTTCTGGAAGAGTTCATGTTACAGGGCAATGAAGAAAGTTATCAGGATTTCATTGCCCGATTAGAGGAAGCTATCCATCGTATGCTTCCCCCTTCAGAGGGGACATCTATGCTTTTAAAACAATTGGCTTGGGAAAATGCCAATGCGTTGTGCCAAGACCTAATTAGACCAATTAGGAAAACAGGAACCACACAAGATTATATCAAAGCATACATGGATGCCTCACCAGCAGTAATCCAGGGAATGGCTTACGCTGCAGCCATGAAAGGTCAAAGATTCAGCGCCTTTGTAAAAAAAACATATGGAGGAGGGAAACAAGCCTCTACACAAAATCCAGTATGTTTCAAATGCAATAAGCCAGGTCATACACAAAAGGATTGTAAACAACAATCTACAGGGCCCAATAAGAGAGGGCCACCTCCAGGATTGTGTCCCCGATGTAAAAAGGGGAGACATTGGAAAAATAAATACAAATCTAAGTTCCACAAAGATGGAACCCCCCTTACAGGGGGAGAAGAGGAGGAAAAGAAACCAAAAAACCAGAGAAGGGGCGAGCTCCTAGCCCAGAACAAAAGGGGGCTCCTTCTCAAGAGCAGAAAGAATTAAAATTAAATCCTCTTGCTCCAGAGTTTACTATTCATCAACTTCCTCGAGCCACACCAGGGAGTGCAAGGCTTGACCTTGCCAGCAGTAAAGATATGATTCTCTTAAATGGGATGGAATAACTTTAGTCCCTACAGCTGTTTCAGGACAATTATTGCCTCAAACAGTTGGACTGATTATTGGAAGGAGTTCTAATTATCAAAAGAACTTTGAAGTTCTGCCAGGTGTTATAGACGCTGATTCACAGAACGATATAAAAATCATGGTTAGACCATTATCAGAAACAATACAAATACATAAAGGACAAAGAATAGCACAGTTATTGCTGCTACCCTACGTTAACTTACCTAATCCTATCCTGAAGAAGAAAAGGGATATGGGTCAGTTTGGTTCTACAGATATAGTAGCCTGGGTACAGGAATTAAATGAAAGGCCTTTTAAGGTTATTAAAATAAATGGAAAGAAAATTTAAAGGACTTTTAGATACAGGGGCAAATAGGACATGTATTTCAACCTCTGAGTGGCCCTCAAATTGGCCTGTACATAAGACAGGGTCATCTTTGTTAGGACTAGGCTCTGCCTCTGGTGTTATACAGAGTACAACTCTATTGACATGGGAAGATGAAGAAAATCAGGTTATATACAGCCTTATGTTTTACCTTCCCTGCCCTTTTCACTTTGGGGAAGAGACATGCTAGAAAGTATAAATTTAAGACTGGTAACAGCTGATCAACTTAATAAACAGCATTTTATATAGGGGCCACTGCAGAGAATTTATATGCAGATAAAATAAAATGGTTAACAACAGAGCCTGTATGGGTAAGTCAGTGGCCCCTAACACAGGAAAAATTACAGGCTCTAGAACAACTTGTACAAGAACAATTAGAAAAAGGACATTTAGAGGAATCTAATAGTCCGTGAAATACTCCAGTATTTGTGATAAAGAAAAAATCAGGTAAATGGAGATTATTGCAAGATTTAAGAGCTGTCAATGCAGTCATGGAAGATATGGGGGCCCTTCAACCTGGGCTTCCCTCTCCTGTAGCAATTCCAGAAGGTTGACAAATTATCATAATAGACTTGCAGGACTGTTTCTTTACAATAAAATTAAATCCTGAGGACAGTCCATGTTTTGCTTTTAGTGTACCAACTTCAAATTTTCAACGACCTTATAAGAGATATCAATGGAAAACATTGCCACAGGGTATAAAAAACAGTCCAACGTTATGTCAAAAATTTGTGGACCAAACATTATTCAAGATAAAAAAAAAACATATACAGACACATATATAATTCACTATATGGATGATATTCTATTGGCACATCTTGATAAAAAAAAGTTAGAAAACATTCTTAAAGATACTATAAAACAATTAACAACATATGGTTTGATTATTGCTCCTGAAAAAAATCAGAAAAATAAGCCTTTAAGTTATTTAGGACAATGGATTCATAATGATTATATTCAAACACAGAAAGTCACTATCAGAAAAGATAAGTTAAAAACTTTAAATGATTTCCAAAAATTATTAGGAGACATCAACTGGATTCGTCCACACTTGAAAATACCCACTGGGGCTTTGAGTCCTCTTTTCTCTATCTTGCATGGAGACTCACATCCGAGGTCTCCCAAAATACTGACCTCTAAAGCCTTGAAGGCTTTAGCCTTAGTTGAACAGGCTTTAACAGAAACAAGAGTTAAACAAATAAATTATCAAAATGAATGGTCATTGCTAATGTTTGCTACGGGACATACTCCTACAGCTTGCCTATGGCAACAAGGACTGTTAGAATGGTTACATCTTCCTCATATACAGGTAAAGATTTTAGCAGACTATCCTTATATGTGCTCTTTGTTAATTATGAAAGGCAGACAAAGATCAAAAGAATTGTTTGGCAAAGAGCCTCACATACTTGTGACACCATATAATAAACAACAAGTCGAATGGTTGATACAAAATAATAAAGATTGGATTATTGCTTTGCAAGGATATGTGGGCCAAATTTTATATCATTATCCAAAACATCCTATTATTGAATTCATTAAAACAGTGGAATTAGTTTTCCCCAGACTTTGTTCACAGGAACCGCTTGAACAGACATTAGTTATTTTTACAGATGGTTCTTCCTCAGGAAGGGCTATGGTTTATACACCAGGTATGCAGCCACTTACAGAGGACGTAAACCAGACCTCAGCTCAGCGAGCTGAAATTAAAACAGTCTTCTTAGCTTTTACAAATTTCCCTCAACCTTTTAACTTATATTCAGATTCTAAGTATGTGGTGAATTTGTTTCCAGCCTTAGAGACTGCCCTTTTAGTTGGGACTTCTACAATTTTACCTTTATTACAAGAATTACAAAAATTAATTCATAACAGGAAAAAAAAATTCTATATTGGGCATATACAAGGGCATTCCAATTTGCCTGGCCCTTTGGCCCAGGAAAATGCCATGGCTGATATGCTAACAAGAACTGTTGTAGGGACTGTTACAGAAGCTCAGGAGAGTCATCAAATTCATCATCAAAATGCCCTAGCATTAAAAAAAATGTTTAATATCACTAGAAAACAAACAAGACAAATAGTAAAACAGTGTGGGGCTTGTCCACCAACTCATCATGTGCAAAAAATGGGAGTTAACCCCCGAGGTTTAAAACCTAACACACTTTGACAGATGGACATGACACATATGCCTTCATTTGAAAAATTAAGCTATGTCCATGTTACAATTGATACCTTTTCTCATTTTATATGTGCTACTGCTAGATCTGGAGAGGCACTAAAAGATGTAATACAACACCTTATTTATTGTTTTCAAGTTATGGGTTGTCCCTCACAGATAAAAACAGATAATGGTCCTACATACACTTCTAAAAGTTTTAAACATTTTTGCGCTCAATGGAAAATTGTACATACAACAGATATTCCTTACAATCCACAAAGCCAAGCTATTATTAAAAGAGCTCATCAAATCTTAAAGTTACAGATTGAAAGGCTACAAAATGCTAATAAATATTTTTCTCCTCATCATATTTTATCTCATAGTCTTTTTGTAATAAATCATTTAAACACAAATAAACAAAAAAAAAACTCCAGCGCTCTCGCATTGGTCTCATCAATCTTCTGCCTCGTTGCCAAAAGTGTTCTGGAAAGATCTCTTAACCGGGTCCTGGAAAGGACCGGATATGTTAATAACCTCGGGAAGAGGATATGCTTGTGTCTTTCCACAGGATACAGACACTCCCGTGTGGATCCCAGACAGACTCATCCGCCCAGACTACACACAGACGCCAAAAAAGAATGAGGCGACGAAGCGAACAACTACTGAGACAAATAAAAAAACTAAAACTAAAAACACCAAAAAAAACCGATCTAACATGGACAAAGCTGAGACTCTTCACGCGAACAGCTAAAGATTTATTGCGCACTCAGGGGAAGCCCCTGACTGCTTCCATGTATTTTATGGCTTTTCTGTCATTACTGGCTGTAACTCCTAAAGTGCGGGGAACTCCTTACTGGGCATATGTTCCTAACCCTCCTCTATTACAACCCGTGGGATGGCTAGATGATAATTATATTAAAATTCTGACTAATGACTCACTACATGTAGGCGGAGCCCAAGATTCAAAGGCCAAACTAAGTACCTCCTCGTTTATAAATTACAAAGGACGGGCTGATTCTTTACCGATCTGCCTGGTTCTTCAGGGGAAGGTACCTCAGGGCTGTCTCCACACCAGCTATAAAACTTTTCTGACAGACACCCCTGACAGAAAGAACGCCGGTAAGCGATGGATGTGGGAGTTACAAATACAAACATTAGGTTTCACTACTTTTAATGAATCTTATCTTCATGTATACAAAATGCCAATTACTTCTTGTTTATTAAAATATAGAGATAAGGATCAATTTTGGGATTCTTCTTTAACAAAATATCCTGCCTGGTTGTCATGTGGCTTTCCGAATACAGCTACTTATTTCAACCCTAAAGGATCAGATATGAAAATTTGAGATTTTTCTGCTTCCTCAGGAGAAGGAAAATATGAGAAATACATTAAGGCTAACAAAACAAAGTTTAATAATTTCCAACTACAAAACATATTTAAAAAAAAAATAAGACGTTGATATTCAAGTGGCTTTGTTAGTCCAATCTGGGTTACAATACAAGACAATATTTCTCAAATTCATTCAGACCTATTTAAGTTAGTAGCTGCTTCTGGTATGATATTGGAAAGAAAGCCTAATATGACTAAACCTAAACCTATAGCTATTAAAGCCTGCGCTGCGTATCCTAATGCTTTACTATTAGCTCAATCAAGTCTTGTTAATATTACCAAAGTAGGGAAATCTTATCATGTACATTGTCATTCTTGTAAACTGACTAATTGTATTTCTTCAGAAAAATCAAAAGATTTAGGTACTATATTAATAGTATGGCGGCCACCATATGTTATGCTGCCAGTAGATTTAAAAACAGATCCTTGGTATGATAATTCTGCTTTACAAGTTTTAAAATCAATAAATAAATTGTTGCGACCAAAGAGATTTGTTGCTGCCCTTATCTTAGGTATCGCAACACTCATTTCAATATTAACAACTTTCACTGTTACAACCACTGCTCTAGTACAAAAAATTCACACAGCTCATTATGTAAATTCTTTAAATAAAATTATTACTTCTGCTTTATTGGAACAAACTACTATTGATACTAAATTAGAAACAAAAATTAATATTCTTGAAGAAGTAGTTTTAGCTTTAGGACAAGATTTGGCTAACTTAAAGACCACGCTGTCCACCAGATGCCATGTTAATTTTCAATCTATCTGTGTTACTCCTCTACCATATAATGCCTCAAAATCCTGGGAAAAAGTTAAGGCTCATCTTCAGGGAGTATGGAAAGATAATGATATTACCCATAATTTAAAATCTTTACAAAAAGATATAACAGCTATAAGTCAGTCTCATTTGCAGATGGGAGGATTGAAATCTTTAGCTAAGGATCTTGAGACACAAATAAGACACTTAAACCCTTTAAATTGGATTCAATACTTTATCTTTATTGGGGTAATTATTCTTCTTTTGCTATTGGCTGTGTTTCTCTGTCCTATCATTTTTAAATGTCTTTTCAGTGCTATCAACACTGTAAAGCAAAAAGCCTTCGAGCTACATTTTAAAAACAAAAAAGAAAAAACTGCCATAGCCACGGCAAACTCGCCTGTATACCAAAAAAAATGATGTTTCATAGGATGGGTGCCAAGGACAGAGGGCCAATACTCCACAGAGGGATGCCCCCGGTGACCCCTTGGCAGTCGGCAACTGTGATGGTTCCGCCTGTCGTAGATAAGCCTCGAAGGCCCAGTTACTTGCGTCTTTGGACATCTGTTTGTCTTATATTCTTGTTTTTCTTCCTTATAGCCCTTTCACAAAAAACCCCACAAACTAATCATAAGCCTATTTCTGTGACTGATGGAAACACTGAAAACAATCTGACTACTGGGACAGCTCCACCGTTGATTCGGGCCATTAAAGAAGTACACAATATAAGTAAAGATAAAAATCTATCTTTAGGACAATTCCTGGATACAGTAGAATAAAAACAGTTATTCATTTATAAAAATGATACTAGTCCTTTAAAGGTTAAATAGAGAGGCTAAGAGAGAACAGATATAGTAGATGTAAAACAACAGAGAAAAAAAACAACAGTATTTTAAAAAAATCAGGCCTACTTTACAGTACTGGTGGAATCATGGCTGGAAATATTTCCAGCCCTCTTGAAAAATTAATAAACAAATTATTCAGTGGGGGAACAATCATTAAGCCCCTAACTAAGAAAAAAAACAAACTACTTAATAAAAAAATATCTCTTACTCAGTAACTAAAGAGTTAAGAAATGGAATTACATACAGCTGTGTCAAGTTCCTAGGAACGCTGTGAACAGTGGCGTGCACCGCAAACCATGATGTGAGACGTAATTCTTAGAACTAACACTATATTTCCTACCTCATAACTCTTGATAGCTCTAAATGTCTGAGAACACTTATTGTGGTCAATGGTGCGAGACATACTTGAGAAATGGGTATTTCCTCCTTGATAGCTCTAAATGTATAGTTAGAATAGAAAATAATTAAGATTGTTTTAAAATAATAAAGTCTGAGATCACTTGTTAATATGCTAAGTTTCCTTGTTCAATCTGTATAAAACCTTCATAAAACCTTCAGTAAATTACAACAACATATTCAACTTAGAGTGTGTCTGTCTGTCATTTCCTCGCCAAATCCCGAGTCCTCCTTGAACCTTCGCCCTTGTTCTCCCTCGGTCCTGATCTCCCCGAGAGTCAGTCCGCGGCAAGTTTGAACGGTAAACGTTTGTAGTCCACAATCACCTTATGGAAATTTGATTTCAATGTTAGTTTACAATGGGATATGTTCTTATTAGACGCGCATCATATTCAACAGTGTATTCTCTGCTTCTTTGAAGTGGGAAACGTTCCTGATACACAATTAGCCTGTAGAACTTTCAATTCATGGTCAGATTACAATGGGATATGTTCTTCGTAGACTCTCCGCTTATGAAACTGTGAATTCTCTGTTAGTTTACAATGGAAAAAGTTCTTCGTACACAACAGGTTATAGACCTTTCAATTCACGGTTACTTTGGAACGGGAAATGTTCTTTGTAGACTCTCAGCTTATTGAACTGTGAATTCTGTGTTAGTTTGAAATGGGAAATGTTCTTAGTACTCAGTGAACTTACAGAACTTTGGTTTCACAGTTAGTTTACAGTGGGAGATGTTCTTAGTAGACACTCTGCTTAAGAAAACTGTGAATTCTCTGTTAGTTTCAAAAAGGAAACGTTCTTAGTACACGGTGAGGGTATAGAACTTTGAATTCACTGTTAATTTACTATGGGCAATGTTGTTAGTAGACACTCCGCCTATTGAATTGTGAATTCTCTGTTAGTTTGAGAGGGAAATGTGTTTAGTAGTGAATGAGCTTACAGAAATTTGGTTTCACAGTTAGTTTACCGTGGGAAATGTTCTTAGTAGACAGTCAACTTATTAAACTGTGAATTCTCTGTTAGTTTAGAATGGGAAATACACAAACTGGATATAGAACTTTGATTTCACTGTTAGTTTACAGTGAGAAAGGTTCGTCGTAGACACCCAATTCATTCTACTGTGAATTCTCTGTTAGTTTACAATGGGAAACGTTGTTCGTACCAAACTGGTTATAGAACATTGATTTCTCTGTTAGTTTACAGTGAGAAAGGTTCTTCGTAGACACCCAACTTATTCTACTGTGAATTCTCTGTTAGTTTGCAATGGTAAACGTTTGCAGTCCACAATCACCTTATGGAAATTTGATTTCAATGTTAGTTAACAATGGGATATGTTCCTATTAGACGCGCATTATATTCCACAGTGTATTCTCTGTTTCTTGAAA
>CM070776.1:62787480-62842480 GCA_036346955.1 Dipus sagitta | reverse complement strand
TGTTCTTAGTACTCAATGAACTTACAGACTTTCCTTTCACAGTTAGTTTACAGTGGGAAATGTTCTTAGTAGACACTCTGCTTAAGAAAACTGTGAATTCTTCGTTAGTTTCAAACGTGAAACGGTCTTAGTACAGGTGAGAGTATTGAACTTTGAATCACTGTTACTTTACTAGGCAATGTTGTTAGTAGACACTCCGCTACTGAATTGTGAATTCTCTGTTAGTTTGAAAGGGGAAATGTGTTTAGTAGTGAAGGAGCTTCAGAACGTTGGTTTCACAGTTAGTTTACCGTGGGAAATGTTCTTAGTAACAGTCAGCTTATTAAACTGTGAATTCTCTGTTAGTTTACAATGGGAAATACACAAACTGGTAGAAGACTTTGATTTCACTGTTAGTTTACAGTGAGAAAGGTTCGTCGTAGACACCCAACTTATTCTACTGTGAATTCTCTGTTAGTTTGCAACGGTAAACATTTGTAGTCCACAGTCACCTTATGGAAATTTGATTTCAATGTTAGTTTACAATGGATATCTTCTTATTAGCGCGCATCATATTCAACAGGTATTCTCTGTTTCTTTGAAGGAAACGTTCCTGTACAATTAGCTGTAGAACTTTATTCATGGAAGATTCCAATGGGATATGTTCTTCGTAGACTCTCCGCTTAAAATAAAATGTGAATTCTTTGTTAGTTTGAACGGAAACTTTTTGTAAAATCCACAATCACCTTATGGAAATTGATTTCAATGTTAGTTAACAATGGATATGTTCTTAGACGCCAGTATTCTCGTTCTTTGAAATGGGAACTTCCTGACACAATGCTTAAACTTTATTCAGTAGATTACAATGGATATGTTCTCGAGACTCTGCTTAAAACTGAATTCTCTGTTAGTTTCAAGAAAGTTCTTGACCACAGGTATAGACTTTCAATTCACGGTTACTTTACGGGAATGTTTGTAGACTCCGCTTATTGATGTGAATCTGTGTTAGTTTGAATGGAAATGTTTTAGTATCAATGAACTTACAGAACTTGGTTCAGTTAGTTTACAGTGGGAAATGTTCTTATAGACACTCTGCTTAAAACTGTGAATTCTCTGTTAGTTTAAAAGGAAACTCATACTGGGTATAGAACTTTGAATTCACTGTTATTACTGGCAATGTTGTAGTACACCCGCTATGAATGTAATTCTCTGTTAGTTTGAAGGGAAATTGTTGTAGGAATAGCTTAAGAATTTGGTTTCAAGTATTTACCGTGGAAATGTTCTTAGAGACGCGCTTATTAACGTGAATTCTTGTTGTTTGAATGGAAATCACAAACGTATAGAACTTTGATTCTGTTAGTTTACAGTGGAAGTTCTCGTAGACCAATTTACTGTGATCTCTTGTAAATGGAAAGTTGTTGTACAATGGTTATAGAACTTGATTTCTTGTAGTTTACAGTGAAAGGTCTTCGTAGACCCCACTTATTACTGTGAATTCTGTTAGTTTGCAAGGTAAACGTTTGATCCACAATCCTTATGGAAATTGATTTCATGTTAGTACAATGGGATATGTTCTATTAGACCGCATATTTCACAGTGTTCTCTGTTTCTTTGAAATGGGAAACGTTCCTGGTACACAATTAGCTTAGAACTTTAATTCATGGTAGATTCAATGGATATTTCTCGTAGACTCTCGCTTATAAAACTGAATTCTCTGTTATTTACAATGAAACGTTTTCGTACCAAGTTATAGACTTTATTCACGGTTATTACGGGAAAGTTTTTGTAGACCCACTTATTACTGTGAATTCTGTTAGTTGAATGGAAGTTTGTACAATACTTAGAATTTGTTTCAGTTAGTTACATGGAAAGTTCTAGTAGACACCTGCTTAAGAAACTGGAATTCGTAGTTTAAAGTGAAGTCTTAGTACCGGTAGATTGAACTTTGAATCACGTTACTTTACATGGAATGTTTGTAGACCTCCTATGAATGTGATTCTGTGTTTGAAGGAAATGTTTTAGTTATGAACTTCAGAACTTGGTTTCACAGTTAGTTTACAGTGGAAATGTTCTAGTAACATCTGCTTAAAACTGTGAATTCTCTGTTAGTTTAAAGGAAACGTTATACAGGGAGGTAAGAACTTTGAATTCACTGTTATTTACAGGGAATGTTGTTGTAGACACCCCTATTGAATGTGAATTCTCTGTTAGTTTGAAAGGGAAAGTTTGTAGTGAATGAGCTTAGAAATTGTTTCACAGTTAGTTTACTGGGAATTTCTTATAGACGTCAGCTTATTAACGTGAATTCTCTGTTTTTGAATGGAAATCCAAACTGGTATAGAACTTTGATTTCATGTTAGTTTACATGAGAAGTTCGTCGTAGACACCCATTATACTGTGATTCTCAGTTAGTTTTGCAACGGTAAAAGTTTGTAGTCCACAGTCACCTTATGAAATTTGATTTCCAATATTAGCTTTACATGGATATCTTCTTATTAGACGCCCCCCCCCCCCCCCCCCGCATCATATTCAACAGTGTATTCTCTGTTTCTTTGAAACAGGTAAACGTTCCTGGTACACGATTAGCGTGTAGCACTTTGATTCATGGAAAGATTCCAATGGGATATGTTCTTCGTAGACTCATAACGCTTATACAAACTGTCGAATTCTCTGTTAGTTTGCAACGGTAAACGTTTGTAGTCCACAATCACCTTATGGAAATTTGATTTCAATGTTAGTTAACAATGGGATTTGTTTCCTATTAGACGCGCATTATATTCCACAGTGTATTCTCTGTTTCTTTGAAATGGGAAACGTGCCTGGTACACAATTAGCCTGTAGAACTTTGAATTCATGGTCAGATTACAATGGGATATGTTCTCCGTAGACTCTCCGCTTATAAACTGAATTCTCTGTTAGTTTACAATTGAAAACGTTCTTCGTACACAACAGGTTATAGAACTTTCAATTCACGGTTACTTTGGAACGGGAAATGTTCTTTGTAGACTGTCAGCTTATTGAACTGTGAATTCTGTGTTAGTTTGAAATGGGAAATGTCCTTAGTACTCAATGAACTTACAGAACTTTCCTTTCACAGTTAGTTTACAGTGGGAAATGTTCTTAGTAGACACTGCTTTAGAAAACTGTGAATTCTTCGTTAGTTTCAAAAGTGAAATGGTCTTAGTACACGGTGAGAGTATTGAACTTTGAAATCACTGTTACTTTACTATGGGCAATGTTGTTAGTAGACACTCCGCCTACTGAATTGTGAATTCTCTGTTAGTTTGAAAGGGGAAATGTGTTTAGTAGTGAAGGAGCTTTCAGAACGTTGGTTTCACAGTTAGTTTACCGTGGGAAATGTTCTTAGTACACAGTCAGCTTATTAAACTGTGAATTCTCTGTTAGTTTACAATGGGAAATACACAAACTGGTAGAAGAACTTTGATTTCACTGTTAGTTTACAGTGAGAAAGGTTCGTCGTTGACACCCAACTTATTCTACTGTGAATTCTCTGTTAGTTTGCAACGGTAAACATTTGTAGTCCACAGTCACCGTATGGAAATTTAATTTCAATGTTAGTTTACAATGGGATATCTTCTTATTAGACACGCATCATATTCAACAGTGTATTCTCTGTTTTTTTGAAACGGTAAACGTTCCTGGTACACGATTAGCGTGTAGAAACTTTGAATTCATGGAAAGATTACAATGGGATATGTTCTTCGTAGACTCTCCGCTTATAAAACTGTGAATTCTTTGTTAGTTTGCAACGGTATACGTTTTAGTCACAATCACCTTAGGAATTTGATTTCAATGTTAGTTTACAATGGGATATGTTCTTATTAGACGCGCATCATATTCAACGTGTATTCTCTGTTCTTTGAAATGGGAAACGTTCTGATACACATTACTGTAGAATTTGATTCATAACATGGAATGTTCTTGTAGACCTCGCTTATAAACTGTGATTCTCTGTTTTTAAATGGAACGGAAACTGTTGTTAGTACAAATGTGTAAAACTTATTCTCTGTGAGTTTACAATGGAAAGGTTCTCTGAGACTCCTTTTATAACTGTGAATTCTATGTGTTTAGTTTGCAAGGTAAACGTTTGCAGTCCACAATCACCTTATGGAAATTTGATTTCAATGTTAGTTAACAATGGGATATGTTCCTATTAGACGCGCATTATATTCCACAGTGTATTCTCTGTTTCTTTGAAATGGGAAACGTTCCTGGTACACAATTAGCCTGTAGAACTTTGAATTCATGGTCAGATTACAATGGGATATGTTCTTCGTAGACTCTCCGCTTATAAAACTGAATTCTCTGTTAGTTTACAATAGAAAACGTTCTTCGTACACAACAGGTTTATAGAACTTTCAATTCACGGTTACTTTGGAACGGGAAATGTTCTTTGTAGACTCTCAGCTTATTGAACTGTGAATTCTGTGTTAGTTTGAAATGGGAAATGTTCTTAGTACTCAATGAACTTACAGAACTTTGGTTTCACAGTTAGTTTACAGTGGGAAATGTTCTTAGTAGACACTCTGCTTAAGAAAACTGTGAATTCTCTGTTAGTTTCAAAAAGGAAACGTTCTTAGTACACGGTGAGGGTATAGAACTTTGAATTCACTGTTAATTTACTATGGGCAATGTTGTTAGTAGACACTCCGCCTATTGAATTGTGAATTCTCTGTTAGTTTGAAAGGGGAAATGTGTTTAGTAGTGAATGAGCTTACAGAAATTTGGTTTCACAGTTAGTTTACCGTGGGAAATGTTCTTAGTAGACAGTCAGCTTATTAAACTGTGAATTCTCTGTTAGTTTAGAATGGGAAATACACAAACTGGATATAGAACTTTGATTTCACTGTTAGTTCACAGTGAGAAAGGTTCGTCGTAGACACCCAATTTAGTCTACTGTGAATTCTCTGTTAGTTTGCAACGGTAAACGTTTGTAATCCACAGTCACCTTATGGACATTTGATTTCAATGTTAGTTTACAATGGGATATCTTCTTGTTAGACGCGCATCATATTCAACAGTGTATTCTCTGTTTCTTTGAAACGCTAAACGTTCCTGGTACACGATTAGCGTGTAGAACTTTGAATTCATGGAAAGATTACAATGGGATATGGTCTTCGTAGACTCTCCGCTTATAAAACTGTGAATTCTTTGTTAGTTTGCAACGGTAAACGTTTGTAGTCCACAATCACCTTATGGAAATTTGATTTCAATGTTATTTAACAATGGGATATGTTCTTATTAGACACGCATCATATTCAACAGTGTATTCTCTGCTTCTTTGAAATGGGAAACGTTCCTGATACACAATTAGCCTGTAGAACTTTCAATTCATGGTGAGATTCCAATGGCATATGTTCTCCGTAGAATCTCCGCTTATAAAACTATGAATTCTCTGTTAGTTTACAATGGGAAACGTTGTTCGTACCAAACTGGTTATAGAACATTGATTTCTCTGTTAGTTTACAGTGAGAAAGGTTCTTCGTAGACACCCAACTTATTCTACTGTGAATTCTCTGTTAGTTTGCAATGGTCAACTTTTGTAGTCCACAATCACCTTATGGAAATTTGATTGCAATGTTAGTTAACAATGGGATATGTTCCTATTAGACGCGCATTATATTCCACAGTGTATTCTCTGATTCTTTGAAATGGGAAACGTTCCTGGTACACAATTAGCCTGTAGAACTTTGAATTCATGGTCAGATTACAATGGGATATGTTCTCCGCAGCCTCTCCGCTTATAAAACTGAATTCTCTGTTAGTTTACAATTGAAAACGTTCTTCGTACACAACAGGTTACAGAACTTTCAATTCACTGTTACTTTGGAACGGGAAATGTTCTTTGTAGACTCTTAGCTTATTGAACTGTGAATTCTGTGTTAGTTTGAAATGGGAAATGTCCTTAGTACTCAATGAACTTACAGAACTTTCCTTTCACAGTTCGTTTACAGTGGGAAATGTTCTTAGTACACACTCTGCTTAAGAAAACTGTGAATTCTTCGTTAGTTTCAAACTTGAAACGGTCTTAGTACACGGTGAGAGTATTGAACTTTGAAATCACTGTTACTTTACTATGGGCAATGTTGTTAGTAGACACTCCGCCTACTGAATTGTGAATTCTCTGTTAGTTTGAAAGGGGAAATGTGTTTAGTAGTGAAGGAGCTTTCAGAACGTTGGTTTCACAGTTAGTTTACCGTGGGAAATGTTCTTAGTACACAGTCAGCTTATTAAACTGTGAATTCTCTGTTAGTTTACAATGGGAAATACACAAACTGGTAGAAGAACTTTGATTTCACTGTTAGTTTACAGTGAGAAAGGTTCGTCGTAGACACCCAACTTATTCTACTGTGAATTCTCTGTTAGTTTGCAACGGTAAACATTTGTAGTCCACAGTCACCTTATGGAAATTTGATTTCAATGTTAGTTTACAATGAGATATCTTCTTATTAGACGCACATCATATTCAACAGTGTTTTCTCTGTTTCTTTGAAACGGTAAACGTTCCTGGTACACGATTAGCGTGTAGAACTTTGAATTCATGGAAAGATTACAATGGGATATGTTCTTCGTAGACTCTCCGCTTATAAAACTGTGAATTCTTTGTTAGTTTGAACGGTAAACGTTTGTAGTCCACAATCACCTTATGGAAATTTGATTTCAATGTTAGTTTACAATGGGATATGGTCTTATTAGACGCGCATCATATTCAACAGTGTATTCTCTGCTTCTTTGAAGTGGGAAACGTTCCTGATACACAATTAGCCTGTAGAACTTTGAATTCATGGAAAGATTACAATGGGATATGTTCTTCGTAGACTCTCCGCTTATAAAACTCTGAATTCTCTGTTAGTTTACAATGGGAAACGTTGTTCGTACACAAACTGGTTATAGAACTTTGATTTCTCTGTTAGTTTACAGTGAGAAAGGATCGTCGTAGACCCCCAACTTGTTCTACTGTCAATTCTCTGTTAGTTTGCAGCGGTATACATTTGTAGTCCACAGTCACCTTATGGAAATTTGATGTCAATGTTAGTTTTCAATGGGATATCTTCTTATTAGACGCGAATCATATTCAACAGTGTATTGTCTGTTTCTTTGAAACGTTAACCTTTCCTAGTACACAATTAGCATGTAGAACTTTGAATTCATGGAACGATTACAATGGGGTTTGTTCTTCGTAGACTCTCCGCTTATAAAACTGTGAATTCTCTGTTAGTTTACAATGGAAAACGTTCTTCGTACACAACACGTTATAGTACTTTCAATTCACTGTTAGTTTTGAATGGGAAATGTTCTTTGTAGACTCTCAGCTTATTGAACTGTGCATTCTGTGTTAGTTTGAAATGGGAAATATTCTTAGTACACAATGAACTTACAGAACTTTGGTTTCACAGTTAGTTTACAGTGGGAAATGTTCTTAGTACACACTCTGCTTAAGAAAACAGTAAATTCTCGGTTAGTTTCAAACGGGAAACGTTCTTAGTACACGGTGAGGGTATAGAACTTTGAATTCACTGTCACTTTACTATGGGCAATGTTGTTAGTAGACACTCCACCTATTGAATTGTGAATTTTCTGTTAGTTTGAAATGGGAAATGTGTTTAGTAGTGAAGGAGCTTACAGAACTTTGGTTTCTCAGTTAGTTTACCGTGGGAAATGTTCTTAGTAGACAGCTTATTAAACTCTGAATTCTCTGTTAGTTTACAATGCGAAACGTTGTTCGTACAGAAACTGGTTATAGAACTTTGATTTCTCTGTTAGTTTACAGTGAGAAAGGTTCGTCGTAGACACCCAACTTATTCTACTGTGAATTCTCTGTTAGTTTGCAACGGTAAACGTTTGTAGTCCGCAATCACCTTATGAAAATTTGATTTCAATGTTAGTTTACGATGGGATATGTTCTTATTAGATGCGCATCATATTCAACCGTGTATTCTCTGTTTCTTTGAAATGGGAAACGTTCCTGGTACACAATTAGCCTGTAGAACTTCCAATTCATGGTGAGATTCCAATGGCATATGTTCTCCTGTAGACTCTCCGCTTATAAAACTGAATTCTCTGTTAGTTTACAATGGGAAACGTTGTTCGTACACAAACTGGTTATAGTACTTTCAATTCACTGTTACTTTGGAACGGGAAATTTTCATTGTAGACTCTCAGCTTATTGATCTGTGTATTTTGTGTTAGTTTGAAATGGGAAATGTCCTTAGTACTCAATGAACTTACAGAACTTTCCTTTCACAGTTAGTTTACAGTGGGAAATGTTCTCACTTGACACTCTGCTTAAGAAAACAGTAAATTCTCAGTTAGTTTCAAAAAGGAAACGTTCTTAATACACGGTGAGGGTATAGAACTTCGAATTCACTGTTACTTTACTATGGGCAGTGTAGTTAGTAGACACTCCGCCTATTGAATTGTGAATTCTCTGTTAGTTTGAAAGGGGAAATGTGTTTAGTAGTGAATGAGCTTACAGAACTTTGGTTTCACAGTTAGCTTACCGTGGGAAATGTTCTTAGTAGACAGTCAGCTTATTAAACTGTGAATTCTCTGTTAGTTTACAATGGGAAATAGACAAACTGGTTATAGAACTTTGATTTCACTGTTAGTTTACAGTGAGAAAGGTTCGTCGTAGACACCCAATTTATTCTACTGTGAATTCTCTGTTAGTTTGTAATCCACAATCACCTTATTGAAATTTGATTTCAATGTTAGTTTTCAATGGGATATCTTCTTATTAGACGTGCATTATATTCAACAGTGTATTCTCTGTTTCTTAGAAATGGTAAACGTTCTTGGTACACAATTAGCCTGTAGAACTTTGAATTCATGGTAAGATTACAATGGGATATGTTCATCGTAGACTCTGCACTTATAAAACTGTGAATTCCCTGTTAGTTTGCAACAGTAAAGGTTTGTAGTCCACAAACACCTTATGGAAATTTGATTTCAATGTTAGTTTGCAATGAGATATGTTCTTATGAGAAGCACATCATATTCAACAGTGTATTCTCTGTTTCTTCGAAACGGTAAAAGTTCTTGGTACACAATTAGCCTGTAGAACTTTGAATTCATGGAAAGACTACAATGGGATATGTTCTTCGTAGACTCTCCGCTTATAAAACTGTGAATTCTCTGTTAGTTTACAATGGGAAACGTTGTTCGTACACAAACTGGTTATAGAACTTTGATTTCACTGTTAGTTTACAGTGAGAAAGGTTCTTCGTAGACACCCAACTTATTCTACTGTGAATTCTCTGTTAGTTTGTAGTCTACTGTCACCTATGGAAATTTGATTTCAATGTTAGTTTACAATGGGATATCTTATTATTAGACGCGAATCATATTCCACAGTGTATTCTCTGTTTCTTTGAAACGGTAAACGTTCTTGGTACACAATTAGCTTGTAGAACTTTGAATTCACGGTCACATTACAATGGGGTATGTTCTTTGTAGACTCTCCGCTTATATAAATATGAATTCTCTGTTAGTTTACAATGGAAAACGTTCTTCGTACACAACAGGTTTTAGAACTTTCAATTCACGGTTACTTTGGAACGGGAAATGTTCTTTGTAGACTCTCAGCTTATTGAACTGTGAATTCTGTGTTAGTTTGAAATGGGAAATGTTCTTAGTACTCAGTGAACTTACAGAACGTTCCTTTCAAAGTTAGTTTACAGTGGGAAATGTTCTCAGTAGACACTCTGCTTAAGAAAACAGTAAATTCTCTGTTAGTTCCAAAGAGGAAACGTTCTTAGTACACGGTGAGGGTATAGAACTTTGAATTCACTGTTACTTTACTATGGGCAATGTAGTTAGTAGACACTTCGCCTATTGAATTGTGAATTCTGTGTTAGTTTGAAATGGGAAATGTGTTTAGTAGTGAATGAGCTTACAGAACTTTGGTTTCACAGTTAGCTTACCGTGGGGAATGTTCTTAGTAGACAGTCAGCTTATTAAACTGTGAATTCTCTGTTAGTTTAGAATGGGAAATATACAAACTGGTTATAGAACTTTGATTTCACTGTTAGTTTACAGTAAGAAAGGTTCGTCGTAGACACCCAATTTATTCTACTGTGAATTCTCTGTTAGTTTGCAACGTTAAACGTTTGTAGTCCACAATCACCTTATGGAAATTTGATGTCAATGTTAGTTAACAATGGGATATCTTCTTATTAGACGCGCATTATATTCAACAGTGTATTCTCTGTTTCTTTGAAATGGTAAACGTTCTTGGTACACAATTAGCCTGTAGAACTTTGAATTCATGGAAAGATTACAATGGGATATGTTCTTCGTAGACTCTCCGCTTATAAAACCTGTGAATTCCCTGTTAGTTTGCAGCGGTAAACGTTTGTCGTCCACAACCACCTTATGGAAATTTGATTTCAATGTTAGTTTGCAATGAGATATGTTCTTGTTAGACGCACATCATATTCAACAGTGTATTCTCTGTTTCTTTGAAATGGTGAACGTTCTCGGTACACAATTAGCCTGTAGAACTTTGAATTCTTGGAAAGATTACAATGGGATATGTTCTTCATATACTCTCCGCTTATAAAACTGTGAATTCTCTGTTAGTTTACAATGGGAAACGTTGTTCGTACACAAACTGGTTATAGAACTTTGATTTCTCTGTTAGTTTACAGTGAGAAAGGTTCGTCGTAGACACCCAACTTATTCTACTGTGAATTCTCTGTTTGTTTGCAACGGTAAACATTTGTAGTCCATAATCACCTTATGGAAATTTGATTTCAATGTTAGTTTTCAATGGGATATCTTCTTATTAGACGCGCATCATATTCAACAGTGTATTCTCTGTTTCTTTGAAACGGTAAACGTTCTTGGTACATAATTAGCGTGTAGAACTTTGAATTCATGGAACAATTACAATGGGATATGTTCTTCGTAGACTCTCCGCTTATAAAACTGTGAATTCTCTGTTAGTTTACAATGGAAAACGTTCTTCGTACACAACAGGTTATAGAACTTTCATTTCACTGTTAGTTTGGAAAGGGAAATGTTCTTTGTAGACTCTCAGCTTATTGAACTGTGAATTCTGTGTTAGTTTGAAATGGGAAATGTTCTTAGTACTCAATGAACTTACAGAATTTTGGTTTCACAGTTAGTTTACAGTGGGAAATGTTCTTAGTAGACACTCTGCTTAAGAAAACAGTAAATTCTCGGTTAGTTTCAAACAGGGAAACGTTCTTAGTACACGCTGAGAGTATAGAACTTTGAATTCACTGTTACTTTACTATGGGCAATGTTGTTAGTAGACACTCCGCCTATTGAATTGTGAATTCTCTGTTAGTTTGAAATGGGAAATGTGTTTAGTAGTGAAGGAGCTTACAGAACTTTGGTTTCACAGTTAGTTTACCGTGGGAAATGTTCTTAGTAGACAGGTTATTAAACTGTGAATTCTCTGTTAGTTTACAATTTGAAACGTTGTTCGTACACAAACGGGTTATAGAACTTTGATTTCTCTGTTAGTTTACAGTGAGAAAGGTTCGTTGTAGACACCCAACTTATTCTACTGTGAATTCTCTGTTAGTTTGCAACGGTAGACGTTTGTAGTCCACAATCACCTTATGGAAATTTGATTTCAATGTTAGTTTACAATGGGATATGTTCTTATTAGACGCGCATCATATTCAACAGTGTATTCTCTGTTTCATTGAAATGGGAAACGTTCCTGGTACTCAATTAGCCTGTAGAACTTTGAAATCATTGTCAGATTACAATGGGATATGTTCTCCGTAGACTCTCGGCTTAGAAAACTGTGAATTCTCTGTTAGTTTAGAATGGAAAACGTTCTTTGTACACAACAGGTTATACAACTTTGATTTCACTGTTAGTTTACACTGAGAAACTTCGTCGTAGAAACCCAACTTATACTACTGTGAGTTCTCTGTTAGTTTGCAACGGTAAACGTTTGTAGTCCACAATCACCTTATGGAAATTTGATTTCAATGTTAGTTAAGAATTGGATATGTTCTTATTAGTGGCGCATTATATTAAACAGTGTATTCTCTGTTTCTTTGAAATGGGAAACGTTCCTGGTACACAATTAGCCTTTAGAACTTTGAATTCATGGTCAGATTACAATGGGATAGGTTCTCCGAAGACTCTCCGCTTATAAAACTGTGAATTCTCTGTTAATTTGCAACGGTAAACGTTTGTAGTCCCAATCACCTTATGGAAATTTGATTTCAATGTTAGTTTACAATGGGATATGTTCTTATTAGACGCGCATCATATTCAACAGTGTATTCTCTGCTTCTTTGAAATGGTAAATCTTCCTGGGACACAATTAGCCTGTAGAACTTTGAATTCTTGGAAAGATTTCAATGGGATATGTTCTTCGTTGACTCTCCGCTTATGAAACTGTGAATTCTTGCCATAGCCACGGCAAAGTCGCCTGTGTAACAGAAGAAATGATGTTTCATTGGATGGATGCCGAGGACAGAGGGCCAGTACTCCACGGAGGGATGCCCCCGGTGGCCCCTTGGCAGTCGGCAACTGTGATGGTTCCGCCTGTCGTAGATAAGCCTCGAAGGCCCAGTTGCTTGCGTCTTTGGACATGTGTTTGTCTTATATTCTTGTTTTTCTTCCTTATAGCCCTTTCACAAGAAACCCCACAAACTAATCATAAGCCTATTTCTGTGACTGATGGGAACACTGAAAACAATCTGACTATTGGGGCAGCTCCACCGTTGATTTGGGCCATTGAAAAAGTACACAATATAAGTAGAGATAAAAATCTATCTTTAGGGCAATTCCTGGATGCAGTAGAATAGAAGCAGTTATTCATTTATGAAAATGATACTAGTCCTTTGAAGGTTAAAATAGAGAGGCTAAGAGGGAACAGATATAGTGGATGTAAAACAGCAGAGAGGAGAAACAACAGTATTTAAAATAAATCTGGCCTGCTTTACAGTACTGGTAAAATCATGGCTGGAAATATTTCCATCCCTCTTGAGAAATTAATAAACAAATCACTCAGTGGGGAAGAATCATTAAGCCCCTAACTAAGAAAAAAAACAAACTACTTAGTGAAGAAATATCTCTTACTCAGTAACTAAAGAGTTAAGAAATGGAATTACATACAGCTGTGTCAAGTTCCTAGGAACGCTGTGAGCAGTGGCGTGCGCTGTGAACCATGGTGTGAGACGTAATTCTTAGAACTAACAGTATATTTCCTACCTCATAACCCTTGATAGCTCTGAATGTCTGAGAACACTTATTGTGGTCAATGGTGCGAGACGTGCTTGAGAAATGGGTATTTCCTCCTTGATAGCTGTGAATGTATAGTTAGAATGAAAAGTAGTTAAGATTGTTTTAGAATAATAGTCTGAGATCACTTGTTAATATGCCAAGTTTCCTTGTTCAATCTGTATAAAACCTTCATGAAACCTTCAGTAAATTGCAGCACCATATTCAACTTAGAGTGTGTCTGTCTGTCATTTCCTCGCCGAATCCCGAGTCCTCCTTGAGCCTTTGCCCTTGTTCTCCCTCGGTCCTGATCTCCCCGAGAGTCAGTCCGCGGCAGGTGGCGCCCGAACAGGGACCTGAAGGACAGGTAATCTTTCTTCTTTCCTTTTTTCTTTCTCAGGATTTAGGATCAGCTCTCACCAGGGAGCTGCAGTCCCGCCAGTAAAGGATCACTGGTTAAGAGTGAGTAATCATAAGAGGAACCATGGGGCATTCATTGAGTAAAAATGAGAAAATGTTAGGGGTCATGGTACAACGCATGTTGGCTAAAAACGGGTTCAATGTGTCAACTAAGGTTCTGGAAGAGTTCATGTTATTTTTGAATCAGGATTTCATTGCCCGATTAGAGGAAACTATCCATCGTATGCTTCCCCCTTCAGAGGGGACATCTATGCTTTTAAAACAATTGGCTTGAGAAAATGCCAATGCGTTGTGCCAAGACCTAATTAGACCAATTAGGCAAACAGGAACCACACAAGATTATATCAAAGCATGCATGGACGCCTCACCAGCAGTAATCCAGGGAATGGCTTACGCTGCAGCCATGAAAGGTCAAAGATTCAGTGCCTTTGTAAAGAAAACATATGGAGGAGGGAAACAAGCCTCTACACAAAATCCAGTATGTTTCAAATGCAATAAGCCAGGTCATACACAAAAGGATTGTAAACAACAATCTACAGGGCCCAATAAGAGAGGGCCACCTCCAGGATTGTGTCCCCAATGTAAAAAGGGGAGACATTGGAAAAATAAATACAAATCTAAGTTCCACAAAGATGGAACCCCCCTTACAGGGGGAGAAGAAGAGGAAAAGGAACCAAAAAACTAGAGAAGGGGCGAACTCCTAGCCCAGAACAAAAGGGGGCTCCTTCTCAAGAACAGAAGGAATTAAAATTAAATCCTCTTGCTCCAGAGTTTACTATTCATCAACTTCCTCGAGCCACACCAGGGAGTGCAGGGCTTGACCTTGCCAACAGTAAAGATATGATTCTCTCTAAATGGGATGGAATAACTTTAGTCCCTACAGCTGTTTCAGGACAATTATTGCCTCAAACAGTTGGACTGATTATTGGAAGGAGTTCTAATTATCAAAAGAACTTTGAAGTTCTGCCAGGTGTTATAGACGCTGATTCACAGAACGATATAAAAATCATGGTTAGACCATTATCAGAAACAATACAAATACATAAAGGGCAAAGAATAACACAGTTATTGCTGCTACCCTACGTTAACTTACCTAATCCTATCCTGAAGAAGAAAAGGGATATGGGTCAGTTTGGTTCTACAGATATAATAGCCTGGGTGCAGGAATTAAATAAAAGGCCTTTTAAGGTTATTAAAATAAATGGAAAAAAATTTAAAAGACTTTTAGATACAGGGGCAAATAGGACATGTATTTCAGCCTCTGAGTGGCCCTCAAATTGGCCTGTACATAAGACAGGGTCATCTTTGTTAGGACTAGGCTCTGCCTCTGGTGTTATGCAGAGTACAACTCTATTGACATGGGAAGATGAAGGAAAATCAGGTTATATACAGCCTTATGTTTTACCTTCCCTGCCCTTTTCACTTTGGGGAAGAGACATGCTAGAAAGTATGAATTTAAGACTGGTAACAGCTGATCAACTTAATGAACAACATTTTATATAGGGGCCACTGCAGAGAATTTATATGCAGATAAAATAAAATGGTTAACAACAGAGCCTGTATGGGTAAGTCAGTGGCCCCTAACACAGGAAAAATTACAGGCTCTAGAACAACTTGTACAAGAACAATTAGAAAAAGGACATTTAGAGGAATCTAATAGTCCGTGGAATACTCCAGTATTTGTGATAAAGAAAAAATCAGGTAAATGGAGATTATTGCAAGATTTAAGAGCTGTCAATGCAGTCATGGAAGATATGGGGGCCCTTCAACCTGGGCTTCCCTCTTCTGTAGCAATTCCAGAAGGTTGGCAAATTATCATAATAGACTTGCAGGACTGTTTTTTTACAATAAAATTAAATCCTGAGGACAGTCCATGTTTTGCTTTTAGTGTACCAGCTTCAAATTTTCAACGACCTTATAAGAGATATCAATGGAGAACATTGCCACAGGGTATGAAAAACAGTCCAACGTTATGTCAAAAATTTGTGGACCAAGCATTATTCAAGATAAGAAAAACATATGCAGACGCATATATAATTCACTATATGGATGATATTCTATTGGCACATCTTAATAAAGAAAAGTTAGAAAACATTCTTAAAGATACTATAGAACAATTAACAGCATATGGTTTGATTATTGCTCCTGAAAAAATTCAGAAAAATAAGCCTTTAAGTTATTTAGGACAATGGATTCATAATGATTATATTCAAACACAGAAAGTCACTATCAGAAAAGATAAGTTAAAAACTTTAAATGATTTCCAAAAATTATTAGGAGACATCAACTGGATTCGTCCACACTTGAAAATACCCACTGGGGCTTTGAGTCCTCTTTTCTCTATCTTGCATGGAGACTCACATCCAAGGTCTCCCAGAATACTGACCTCTGAAGCCTTGAAGGCTTTAGCCTTAGTTGAACAGGCTTTAACAGAAGCAAGAGTTAAACAAATAAATTATCAAAATGAATGGTCATTGCTAATGTTTGCTACGGGACATACTCCTACAGCTTGCCTATGGCAACAAGGAGTGTTAGAATGGTTACATCTTCCTCATATACAGGTAAAGATTTTAGCAGACTATCCTTATATGTGCTCTTTGTTAATTATGAAAGACAGACAAAGATCAAAAAAATTGTTTGACAAAGAGCCTCACATACTTGTGACACTATATAATAAACAACAAGTCGAATGGTTGATACAAAATAATAAAGATTGGATTATTGCTTTGCAAGGATATGTGGGCCAGATTTTATATCATTATCCAAAACATCCTATTATTGAATTCACTAAAACAGTAAAATTAGTTTTCCCCAGACTTTGTTCACAGAAACCACTTGAACAGGCATTAGTTATTTTTACAGATGGTTCTTCCTCAGGAAGGGCTGTGGTTTATACACCAGGTATGCAGCCACTTACAGAGGACGTAAACCAGACCTCAGCTCAGCTAGCTGAAATTAAAACAGTCATCTTAGCTTTTGCAAATTTCCCTCAACCTTTTAACTTATATTCAGATTCTAAGTATGTGGTGAATTTGTTTCCAGCCTTAGAGACTGCCCTTTTAGTTGGGACTTCTACAATTTTACCTTTATTACAAGAATTACAAAAATTAATTCATAACAGGAAAAAAAAATTCTATATTGGGCATATACGAGGGCATTCCAATTTGCCTGGCCCTTTGGCCCAGGGAAATGCCATGGCTGATATGCTAACAAGAACTGTTGTAGGGACTGTTGCAGAAGCTCAGGAGAGTCATCAAATTCATCATCAAAATGCCCTAACATTAAAAAGAATGTTTAATATCACTAGAGAACAAGCAAGACAAATAGTGAAGCAGTGTGGGGCTTGTCCACCAACTCATCATGTGCAAAAAATGGGAGTTAACCCCCGAGGTTTAAAACCTAACACACTTTGGCAGATGGACGTGACACATGTGCCTTCATTTGGGAAATTAAGCTATGTCCATGTTACAATTGATACCTTTTCTCATTTTATATGTGCTACTGCGAGATCTGGAGAGGCACTAAAAGATGTAATACAACACCTTATTTATTGTTTTCAAGTTATGGGTTGTACCTCACAGATAAAAACAGATAATGGTCCTACATACACTTCTAAAAGTTTTAAGCATTTTTGCGCTCAATGGAAAATTGTGCATACAACAGGTATTCCTTACAATCCACAAGGCCAAGCGATTATTGAAAGAGCTCATCAAATCTTAAAGTTACAGATTGAAAGGCTGAAAAATGCTAATAAATATTTTTCTCCTCATCATATTTTATCTCATAGTCTTTTTGTAATAAATCATTTAAACACAAATGAGCAAAAGAAAACTCCAGCGCTCTCGCATTGGTCTCATCAATCTTCTGCCTCGTTGCCAAAAGTGTTCTGGAAAGATCTCTTAACCGGGTCCTGGAAAGGACCGGATATGTTAATAACCTCGGGAGGAGGATATGCTTGTGTCTTTCCACAGGATACAGACACTCCCGTGTGGATCCCAGACAGACTCATCCGCCCAGACTGCACGCAGACGCCGAAAGGGGAAACGTTCCTCGTACACAATTAGCCTGTAGAACGTTGAATTCATGGTCAGATTCCAATGGGATATGCTCTCCGTAGACTCTCCGCTTATAAAACTGTGAATTCTCTGTTAGTTTACAATGGGAAACGTTGTTCGTACACACTGGTTATAAAACTTTGATTTCACTGTTGTTTACAGTGAGAAAGATGCGTCGTAGACACCCAACTTATTCTACTGTGAATTCTCTGTTAGTTTGCAACGGTAAACGTTTGTAGTCCACTGTCACCTATGGAAATTTGATTTCAATGTTAGTTTACAATGGGATATCTTCTTATTAGAAGCGCATCATATTCAACAGTGTATTCTCTGTTTCTTTGAAATGGTAAACGTTCTTGGTACACAATTAGCCTGTAGAACTTTGAATTCATGGTCAGATTACAATGGGATATGTTCTTCATAGACTCTCCGTTTATAAAACTGAATTCTCTGTTAGTTTACAATGGAAAACGTTCTTCGTACACAACGGGTTATAGAACTTTCAATTCACGGTTACTTTGGAATGGGAAATGTTCTTTGTAGACTCTCAGCTTATTGAACTGTGAATTCTGTGTTAGTTTGAAATGGGAAATGTCCTTAGTACTCAATGAACTTACAGAACTTTCCTTTCACAGTTAGTTTACAGTGGGAAATGTTCTTAGTAGACACTCTGCTTAAGAAAACTGTGAATCCTCCGTTAGTTTCAAACGTGAAACGGTCTTAGTACACGGTGAGAGTATAGAACTTTGAAATCACTGTTACTTTACTATGCGCAATGTTGTTAGTAGACACTCTGCCTATTGAATTGTGAATTCTCTGTTAGTTTGAAAGGGGAAATGTGTTTAGTAGTGAATGAGCTTACAGAACTTTGGTTTCACAGTTAGTTTACCGTGGGAAAGGTTCTTAGTACACAGTCAGCTTATTAAACTGTGAATTCTCTGATAGTTTACAATGGGAAATACACAAACTGGTTAAAGAACTTTAATTTCACTGTTAGTTTACAGTGAGAAAGGTTCGTCGAAGACACCCAACTTATTCTACTGTGAATTCTCTGTTAGTTTGCAACGGTAAAATTGTCAAATCACTTATGGAAATTGATTTCAATGTAGTTTTCAATGGGATATCTTCTTATTAGCACATCATTCAACTGTGTATTCTCTGTTTCTTTGAAAGTAAACGTTCTTGTACAAATTAGCCTGTAGAACTTTGAATTCAGGAACAATTACAATGGGATATGTTTTGTAGACTCTCCGCTTATAAAACGTGATTCTCTGTTGTTTACAAGGAAAACTTTTCGTTACACAACAGTTATAGAACTTTATTTCATAGTTTAAGGAAGTTTGCTAACCTCATTATGAATTGATCTGTGGTGTTAGTTTAAATGGAAACTTTTACACAATGGTTATAGAACTTTGATTTCTCGTTAGTTTACAGTGAGAAAGTTGTCGTTATAGACACCCAACTATTACTTGGAATCTCTGTTAGTTTGCAACGTAACGTTGTAGTCCACATCACTTATGGAAATTTGATTCAATGTTAGTTTACAATGGGAATGTTTTATTAGACGCCATCATATTCAACAGTGTATTCTTGTTTTTGAATGGAAAGTTCTGGTACAATTAGCTGTAGAAGTGAATCATTGGTCAGATTAAATGGGAATGTTCTGTAACTTCGCTTAAACTGTGAATTCTCTGTAGTTTACAATGGAAATTCTACACAACGGTATAGAACTTTGATTTCACTGTTAGTTTACAGTGAGAAGTTCGTCGTAGACACCCAACTATTCTACTGTGAATCTCTGTAGTTTACAAGGTAAACGTTTGTCACTCACTTAAAAAAAAAAAAAATTTTTTTTTTTTTTTTTTATTCTGTTTTGAAAGGAAATGTTCTTGGTACCAATACCAGAACTTGTTCAGAGTTAGTTACTGGGAATTTCTTGTAGACTTCGCTTAAAAAAGTAATTCTCTGTGTTTAATGGAAACGTCTTGTACACGGTTATAGAACTTAATTCACTGTTACTTTAAGGGAATGTTCTTGTAGACCTCGCTATGAATGGAATTCCTGTTAGTTTGATATGGGAAATGTTCTTAGTACTCAATGAACTTACAGAACTTGGTTTCACAGTTTAGTTTACAGTGGGAAATGTTCTTAGTAGACACTCTGCTTAAGAAACGGTAAATTCTCTGTTAGTTTCAAAAAGGAAACTTCTTAACACGCTGAGAGTATTGAACTTGAATTCACTGTTACTTTACTTGGGCATTGTTTTTAACACTCCGCCTAGAATGTAATTCTCTGTTAGTTTGAAATGGAAATGTGTTTAGTAGTGAGGGCTTACAGAACTTTTTTCACAGTTGTTACCGGGGGGAAAGTTTTTAGTAGACGGGTATTAACTGTGAATTTTTCTGATAGTTTACAATTTGAAACGTTTTTCGTACACAACGGGTTAAGAACTTGATTTCTCTTTAGTTTACAGTGAAAAAGGTTCGTTGTGACACAACTTATTCTACTGGAATTCTTTGTAGTTTCCCACGGTAGCGTTGTAGTCCCAATCACCTATGGAAATTTGTTTTTCAATGTTGGGTACAATGGGATTTTCTATAGACGGCATCATATTCAACAGTGTATTCTTGTTCATTGAAATGGGAAACGTTCCTGGTACTCAAATAGCTGTAAAATTGAAACATTGCAGATTACAATGGATTGTTCTCCGAAAATCTGGGGCTTAAAAACTTTTGAATTCTCGGTTAGTTTAGAGGGAAAACGTTCTTTTTACACAACGGGTTTATACAACTTTGATTTCACTTTTTGTTTACATGAGAACTTCGCGTGAAACCAAACTTATACACTGTGAGTTCTCTTTTGTTTCCCAAGGGGTAAACTTTTTGTAGTCCACAATCCCCCTTTATGAAATTTGTTTTCCCCAATGTTTTTTTTTAAGAATTGGTATGTTCTTTTTAAGTGGCGCATTATATTAAAAAATTTGTATTCTCTGTTTTTTGAAATGGGAAACGTCCTGGTACACAATAGCCTTAGAACTTTAATTCATGGTCAGATTACAATGGGAGGTTTCTCCAAAGGGACTCTCGCTTAAAAAAACCTTTTGAATTCTTGTTAATTTGCACGGAAAACGTTTGTAGTCCCAATCCCCTTTATGGAAATTTGTTTCAATGTTAGTTTAAAATTTGGGATAGGTTTTATTAGACGGATCAATTCAAAGGTATTCTCTGTTTTCTTTGAATGGTAAATCTTCCTGGACCAATAGCCTGTAGAATTTTGAATTCTTGGAAAGATTTAAATGGATTGTTTTTCGTTGCTCCCGCTTTTTAACTGTGAATTCTTGCCATAGCCACGGAAAAAAAGGTCGCTTGGTAACGAAAAAAGGGGTTTTCCCTTGGAGGGGATGCCGAGGCCCAGAGGGCCAGTACTCCCGGGGGATCCCCCCGGGGGGGCCTTGGGCATCGGCATGGAGGGTTCCGCCTGTCATAAAAAAGCCCGAAGGCCCATTGTTTTGCGTCTTTGGAATGGTTTGCTTATATTTTGTTTTTCTTCCTTATGCCCTTCACAAGAAACCCAAAACAAATCATAAGCCTATTTCTGGACTGAGGAACACTGAAAAAAATCTGAAGGGGGCAGCTCCACCGTTGTTTTGGGGCATTGAAAAGTACCCCCAAATTTAAGTAGAGATAAAAATCATTTTTTGGGGCATTCGGGGGAATGCGTAAAATTTGAAGCAATTATTATTTATGAAAATGATACTATCTTTGAAGGTTAAATAGAAGGCTAAGGGGGGAACAGATATAGTGGGTGTAAAACAAGAGAGGAGAAACAACAGTATTTAAATTTAAAAACTGGCCTGCTTTTACAGTACTGGTTTAAAAACATGGCTGGGAAATTTTCCATCCCTCTTGAGAATTAATAAAAAAAATCACTCAGTGGGGAAAATCATTAAGCCCTAACTAAGAAAAAAAACAACTACTTAGGAAGAAATTCTCTTTCATAAATAAAGAGTTAAGAAATGGAATTTCTACGCTGTGTCAAGTTCCTAGGACGCCAACGTGGCGGGAAGGGGCTGTGACATGGGTTTTGAGACGTAATTCTTAGAACAACAGTATATTTCCTACCTCATACCTTGATAGTCTGAATGTTGAGGAAAAACCCTTTTTGTGGTCAATGGTGCGAGACGTGCTTTAGAAATGGGTATTTTTCCCCCTTGAACTGTGAATGTAAGTTAGAATGAAGAGTAGATTGTTTTAGATAAGCGGGGAAACACTTGTTTTAAAAGCCAAGTTTCCTTGTTCAATTGTATAAAACTTATGAACCTCAGTAATTTGCAGCCCTACAATTAGGGTGTGTCTGTCGCATTTCCTCGCGAATCCCGAGCCTCCTTGAGCTTTGCCCTGGGTTTTCCCGGCCGATCTCCCCCGAGAGTCAGTCCGCGGCAGGTGGCGCCGAACAGGGACTGAAGGACAGTAATCTTTTTTCTTTCCTTTTTTCTTTCTCAGGATTAGGTTTAGCTCTCAACAGGGCTGATCCGCCGAAAAGGATCATGGTTAAGAGGAGTAATCAAAGGGAACCATGGGGCCTTCATTGAGTAAAAAGAGAAAAGAAGGGGTAATGGGACAAAAGCGTTGGCTAAAAACGGGTTCAATGTTCACTAAGGTTCTGGGGAAAGGGGTTAGTTATTTTGAAACAGGATTTTATTGCCATTTGAGGGAAATATCCAACCCTAGGGTTCCCCTTCAGAGGGGACATCATGCTTTTAAAAAAAGGCTTGAGAAAATGCCAATGCTTTTGCCAAACCTAATTAGACCAATTTGCAAACAGGGAACCAAAAAGATTATAAACAAGCAGCATGGACGCCTCACCAGCGTATTCAGGGAGGCTTACCTGCGCCATGAAAGGTTTAAAAAATTCGGCCTTTGTTTAAAAAACATTGGGAGGGAAACAAACCCTTTCAAAAAAACCAGTATGTTTCAATTTCAATAACCGGTCATACACAAAAGGAATGTAAACACCAAACTAAGGGCCAATAAAGGGGGGCCACCCCCAGGGGTTGTTCCCCAATGTAAAAAGGGGAGACATTGGAAAAAAAAACAAATCTAAGTTCCCAAGATGGAACCCCCCCTTTCAGGGGGAAGAAGAGGAAAAGGAACAAAAAACTAGAGGAAGGGGGGGGAACTCTAGCCCAGAACAAAAGGGGGGTCCTCCAAAAAACAGGGGAAATTTAAAATTTAAAAATCCTCTTGCTCCAGATTTTTACTATTCATAAAACTTCCTGACCCACCCCGGGGAAAGTGCAGGCTTGCCTTGCCAAAAGTAAAGATTGATTCTCTCTAAAGGGAGGGGAAAACTTTTAGTCCCTACAGTGTTTCGGACAATTAGCCTCAAACATTTGGGATGATTATTGGAAGAGTTTAAATTTCAAAGAACTTTGAATTTTGCCGGGTGTTAGACGCTGATTCACAGAACGTATAAAAAATCAAGGTTTTGGGACCTTTTCCCAGAAACAATACAAATACATAAAGGGAAAGAATCCCACATTTTATTGCTGCTACCACTTAACTTAACATCCTATCCTGAGAAAAAAAGGGATTTGGGTCAGTTTGGTTCTACAGAAAATAATAGCGGGGTCGGGAAAATTTAAAAAAAAGGGCCTTTTAAGGTTATTAAAAATAAAGGGAAAAAAATTTAAAAGATTTTAGATACGGGGGAAAAAATAGGACATTTTTTTTAGCCTCTGAGGGCCTCAAATTGGGCTGTACAAGACAGGGTCATTTTTTGTTGGGGGACTAGCTCTCCTCGGTTTTATGCGGGGAGTACAACTCTTTTGACATGGGAAGATGAAGAAATCGGTTATATACCCCTTTATGTTTTACCTTCCCCCCTTTTTTCCACTTTGGGGAAGGAATGCTAGAAAGTATGATTAAGACTGGTAACAGTGATAATTAATGAACAACATTTTATATGGGGGCCACTGCAGAGAATTTAAGGGCAGATAAATAAAGGGTTTAAACCAACAGACCTGTAGGGTAATTCAGTGGCCCTAACACAGAAAATTACAGGCTCTAGAACAACTTGTACAAAAAACATTAGAAAAAGGCCCTTTAGGAATCTAAAGTCCGGGAAAATACTCAGTATTTGTGATAAAGAAAAAATCAGGTAAGGGAGATTATTGCAGTTTTAAAAGCTGTCAATGCCGTCAGGAAGATAGGGGGCCTTCAACCGGGGCTTCCCTCTTCTGTAGCAATTCCAGAATTTGGGCCCAAATTACATAATAATTTGCAGGACTGTTTTTTACAATAATTAATCTGAGGACAGTCCATTTTTTGCTTTTAGTGGTACCAGCTTTAAATTTTCACACCTTATAAGGGGATATCAATGGGGAACATTGCCGGGGATGAAAAAAAGTCAAAAGTTATGTCCCAAAAAATTTTTGGCCGGGATTATTCAGATAAAAAAAACATATGCAGACGCTATATAATTCACTATTGGAGACACCATTGGCATTTTTAATAAAAAAAAAGTTTAAAACATTCTTAAGATTTTATAGACAATTACAGCATATGGTTGATTATTGTCCTGAAAATTCAGAAAAAAAAAGCCTTTAAGTTATTTGGACAATGGATTCATAAAGATTAATTAACACCCGAAGTCACCATCAGAAAAAAAAGTAAAAACTTAAAAGATTCCAAAAAAAATTTTTTTGGGGACAATCAACTGGGTCGTCACCTTGAAAATACCCAGGGGGTTTGAGTCTCTTTTTTCTATCTGCTTTTGGGCTTTACATCCAAGGTCCCCCCAGAATTTTGACCTTGAGCCTTGAAGGCTTTAGCTAGTTGAACAGGGTTTAACAGAGCAAGGTTAAACAAATAAATTAAACAAAATGATTTTGGGCATGCGTGTTTGCTACGGGGGCTTTCTCCTACAGCTTGCCCTTGGGAACAAGGATGTAAAAATGGTTACCTTTTTTCCCCCCTTTTCCGGAAAATTTTAGGAGACTATCCTTAAGGCTCTTTGTTAAATTTTGAAAGACAGGAAAAAAACAAAAAAAAATTGTTGACAAAGAGCCTCACCCTACTTGTGACATATATTAAACAACAAAACGAAAAGGTTGAACAAAATAATAAAGATTGGTTATTGCTTTCAGGATATGTTTTGGGCAGATTTTATATCCTTATCCAAAAAAATCTTTATTGAATTCCTTTAAAACCCGTTTTAAATTAGTTTCCCCAGACTTGTTCACAGAAACACTTGAACAGGCATTAGTTATTTTTTTGTTTGGGTTTTTCTCAGAAAAGGGGTGTGGTTTATACCCAGGTATGGGAGCCACTTACAGAGGACGGAAAACCCGACTCAGCCCCCAGCTAGCTGAAATTAAAAAAGTCATTTTTAGCTTTTGCAAATTTCCCTCACCTTTTTTTCTATATTAAAATTCTAAGTATGTGGTGAATTTGTTTCCAGCCTTAGAGACTGCCCTTTTGTTGGGGGCTTCTACAATTTTACTTTATTTCCCAAAAATTAAAAAAATTAATTCATAAAAAAGGAAAAAAAATTCTATTTGGGCATATCGGGGCTTCCAATTTGCTGGCCTTTGGCCAGGGAAATGCCATGGCTGATATTTCAACAAAAAAAACTGTTGTAGGACTGTTGCAGAAGCTCAGGGGAGTCATCAAATTCTTTATAAAATGCCTTAAAAATTAAAAAGTTTTTAATATTTTTACTAGAGAACAAGCAGAAAATAGTGAAGCATGTGGGGCTTGTCCACAACTATCATGTGCAAAAAATGGGATTTACCCCGAGGTTTAAAAAAACCCAAACACTTTGGCAAAATACGTGACAGTGGCTTCATTTGGGAATTAAGCTAGTCCATGTTTCATTGATACCTTTCTCATTTTATATGTGTTACTGCGAGATCTGGAGAGGCACTAAAAAATTTTAACAACACCTTATTTATTGTTTTAAAGTTTTGGGTTTTACCTCAAATAAAACGTTTAATGGTCTACATCACTTCAAAAATTTTTTTGCTTTTTTGCGCTCAATGAAATTGTGCATAAAAACAGGTTTCCCTTTTAAAATTTCCCAAGGCCAAGCGTTTATGAAGGCCTTTCAAATTTTAAAAGGGTACAGATTGAAAGGGCTGAAAATCCCTAATAAATATTTTTTCCCTCATTTTTTATCTATAGTCTTTTTGTAATAAAAATCATTTAAACAAAAAATGAGAAAAAGAAACTCCAGCGCTCCCCCATTGTCTCATAAAATCTTTTTGCCTCTTGCCCAAAAGTGTTCTGGAAGACTCTTAACCGGGTCCGGGAAAAGGGACCGGTTATGTTAATAACTTGGGAGGAGGATATGCTTGTGTCTTTCCACGGTTTACGACACTCCCGTGTGGTCCCGGGACGATCATCCCCACTGCACGCAGACGCCGAAAGGGGAACGTTCCTCGTACACAATTAGCCTGTAAACGTTGAATTCATGGGCAGATTCCATTTGGGGTATGTCCCTAGACTCTCCGCTTATAAAAATGTGAATTCTCTGTTAGTTTTCAATGGGAAACGTTGTTCGTTCCATGGTATAAAAATTTGATTTCAGTTGTTACAGTGAGAAAGATGCGTGTAGACCCCACTTATTTACTGTGAATTTTCTGTTAAATTTGCAACGGTTAATGTTTGAGTCCACTGTACCTAGGAATATTTGATTTTTTTAGTTGTTTACAAAAGGGGGTATCTTCTTTTTTAAAGCGCATCATATTCACAGTGATTCTCTGTTTCTTTGAATGGGAAAAGTTTTTTGGGACACAATTAGCTGAACTTGAATTCATGGTCAGTTTTCATGGGATTTGTTCTTATAGACTCCTCCGTTTTTTAAAACTGAATCTCTTTGTTTACAGGAAAACGTTCTTCGACACAACGGGTTTTAGAACTTTAATTCACGGTTTCTTTGGAATGGGAAATGTTCTTTGTAGACTCCGCTTATTGAACTGTAATTCGTGTTTAGTTGAAATGGGAAATGTCCTTAGTACTCAATGAACTTACAGAAAATTTCCTTTTTACAGTTGTTTACAGTGGGAAAAAGTTCTTAGTAGACATTGCTTAAGAAAACGTGTTCTCCGTTAGTTTCAAACGGGGAAACGGTCTTAGTTCATTGAGAGTATTGAACTTAAATCATGGGTTTCTTTAATGCGCATGTTTTAGTAGACCACTCTGCTATTTTAATTGGGAAATTTTCTGTTAGTTTGAAAGGGGAATTTGTTTAGTAGTGAAGAGCTTACCCAAAATTTGGTTTCACAGTTAGTTTACCGTGGGAAAAGGTTCTTAGTACACAGTCAGCTTAATAACTGTGAATTCTCTGATAGGGGGTTTACAATGGAAAAACACCCAAAAGGTTAAAGAACTTTAATTTCACTGTTAGTTTACAGTGGGGGAAAGGTTCGTCGAAGACACCCAACTTATTCTACTGTGAATTCTCTGTTATTTACAAGGAAAACGTTCTTCAACAAACAGGTTAAGAACTTTTAATTCACTATAGTTTTGAACGGGAAAAAGGTTCTTTGTAGACTCTCAGCTTATTGAAACTGTGATTCTGTGTTAGTTTGAATGGGGAAAAGTTCTGGTACTCAATGAAATTTCAGGGGCTTCGGTTTCAGAGTTATTTACAGTGGGAAATGTTCTTTGGGAACACTCTGCTTAAGAAAACAGTAAATTCTCTGTTAGTTTGAAAAAGGAAAAAGCTTTTACCGGGGGAGTGTATAGACTTTGAAAATTTAGGTTACTTTATACGGGCAATGTTCTTAGTAACACTCCGCCTATTTTAATTGTGAATTCTTGTTAGTTTGATATGGGAAATGTCTTTGTACTTCCCAATTTAACTTACAGACTATGGTTTCACAGTAGTTTAAGGGGAAATGTTCTTATTTTGGGCACTCTGCTTAGAAACGGTAAATTCTCTGTTAGTTTCAAAAAAAGAGGATTCTCAGTACACGGTATGTATAGAACTTTGAATTTACTGTTACTTTACTATGGGGAATGTTGTTTAGAACACCCGCCTACTGAATTTTGAAAATTTCTGTTAGTTTGAAAGGGGAGAAAGTGTTTAGTTGGAAGAGCTTACAGAACTTGGGGTTTCACGTGTTTCTTTGGGGAAAAATCTTAGTACACAGTCGCTTATTAAAAAATGTGAATTCATGTAGTTACAATGGAAATACACAAAGTTTGGTTATAAGGCTTTGATTTCTCTGTTAGTTTACAGTGAGAAAGGTTCGCGATTCACCCACTAAATTTACTGTGAATTCTCTGTTATGTGCAACGGTAAACGATTGTAGTCCCACAATCACTTATGGAAATTTGATTTCAATGTTTTTAACAATGGGATATGTTCTTATTAGACGCACATCTATTCAACAGTGTATTTTTTTGTTTTTTTTAAATGGGAAACGTTCGTGGTACACAATTAGACATAGACTTTGAATTCTTGGCAGAATATTTAAAGGGGTTTTCTCTAGACTCTCCCGCTTTTAAAAATGTGAATTCTCTGTTAGTTTAAAAAATGGGAACCTTGTTCGACACAAACGGTATAAACTTTGATTCTCTGTTAGTTACGTGAGAAAGGTCGTCGTAGACACCCAAATTATTATACTTGAATTTTCTGTTAGTTTACCGGAAACTTTGTAGTCCACAATCACCTTTTGGAAATTTGATTTCAATGTTAGTTTATAATGGGATGTGTTCTTTTTAGACGCTCATCATATTCAACAGTGTATTCTCTGTTTCTTTGAAACGGTAAACGGTCTTGGTACACAATTATCCTGTAGAACTTTGAATTCATGGTCAGATTACAATGTGATATTTTCTTCGTAGACTCTCCGCTTATATAAATATGAATTCTCTGTTAGTTTACAATGGAAAACCTTCTTTGTACACAACAGGTTATAGAACTTTCAATTCACTGTTAATTTGGAACGGGAAATGTTCTTTGTAGACTCTCAGCTTATTGTACTGTGAATTCTCTGTTAATTTGAAATGGGAAATGTTCATAGTACTCAATGAACTTACAGAACTTCAGTTTCACAGTTAGTTTACAGTGGAAAATGTTCTTAGTAGACACTCTGCTTAAGAAAACAGTAAATTCTCTGTTAGTTTCAAAAGGAAACGTTCTTAGTACACGCTGAGGGTATAGAACTTTGAATTCACTGTTACTTTACTATGGGCAATGTTGTTAGTAGACACTCCGCTAATTGAATTGTGAATTCTCTGTTAGTTTGAAATGGGGAATGTGTTTAGTAGTGAATGAGCTTAAAGAACTTTGGTTTCACAGATAGTTTACCGTGGGAAATGTTCTTAGTAGACAGTCAGCTTATTAAACTGTGAATTCTCTGTTAGTTTACAATGGGAAATACAAAAACTGGTTATAGAACTTTGATTTCACTGTTAGTTTACAGTGAGAAAGGTCGTCGTGACACCCACTTTTTAACTGTGAATATCTGTTAGTTTGCAACGGTAACATTGTAGTCCACAATCACCTTATGGAAATTTTGATTTCAATGTTAGTTACAATGGATATCTTCTTATTAACGCGCATATATTCAACAGTGTATCTCTGTTTCTTTGAAAGGTAACGTTCTTGGTACACAATTAGCTGTAGAACTTTGAATTCATGTCAATTACATGGGATATGTTCTCGTAGGCTCTCGCAATGAAACGTGATTCCCTGTTAGTTTGCAACGTAAACTTGTAGTCCACAATCACCTTATGGAAATTTATTTCAATGTTATTTGCAATGAGATATGTTCTTATTAGACGCGCATCATATCAACAGTGTATTCTCTGTTTCTTTGAAACGGTAACGTTCTTGTACACTTAGCCTGTAGAACTTTGAATTCTTGGACGATTACAATGGATATGTTCTCGTTCTCTCCGCTATAAAACTGTGATTCTTGTTAGTTTAATGGAAACGTCTTCGATGCAACAGGTATAGAACTTTCAATGCACGTTAGTTGGATGGGAAAATGTTTTTGTAGACTCTCAGCTTATTGAACTGTGAATTCTGTTTAGTTGAAATGGGAATGTTTTAGTACTCCATGATTTACAGAACTTTGGTTTCACGGTTAGTTTACAGTGGGAAATGTTCTAGTAGACACTCTGCTTAAGAAAACAGTAAATTCTCGGTTAGTTTCAAACGGGAAAAGTTCTTAGTACACGGTGAGGGTATAGGACTTTGATTCACTGTTATTTACTATGGGCAATAGTTGTTAGTAGACACTCCGCTTATTGAATTGTCAATTCTCTGTTAGTTTTTAAATGGGAAATGTGTTTAGTAGTGATGAGCTTACAGAACTTTGGTTTCACAGTTAGTTTACCGTGGAAATATTCTTAGTAGACAGCTTATTAAAGTGTGAATTCTCTGTTAGTTTACAATGGGAAACGTTGATCGTACAGAAACTGGTTATAGAACTTTGATTTCTCTGTTAGTTTACAGTGAGAAAGTTTCGTCGTAGACAACAACTTATTCACTGTGAATTCTCTGTTAGTTATGCAACGGTAACACGTTTGTAGTCCCCAATCACCTGATGGAAATTTGATTTCAATGTTAGTTTACAATGGGATATGTTCTTTTAGACGCGCATCATATTCAACAGTGTATTCTCTGCTTCTTTGAAATGGAAACGTTCCTGGTACAAAATAGCCTGTAGAAATTTCAATTCATGGGCAGCTTACAATGGGATAGTTCTCCGTAGACTCACGGCTTATAAAACTGTGAATTCTCTGTTAGTTTACAATGGGAAAACGTTGTTGTACACAACTGGTTATAGAACTTTCAATTCACCTGTTTTAACAATGTGGAGAAAGGAATTGTGTTTTTGAAATTCGAACTTAATCAATGGAACTACTCTTGGTTAAGTTTTACAGTGGGAAAATTTCTGGTCCACAGTCTACTTAAGAAAAGAAACTTTGTTTCAAAAAAAGTTTAGTTACAACGTGAGTGTATAATTTATTCTTATTTACGCAATGTTCTATCATATTGAAGTGAACTGTTATTTTATGTTTTTTTGAAAGGTTAAACGGTTTCTAATGGTACCAAAAGTTTTTAGACTGTTTAAAAATGTGAATTCTATTATACTTACAGGTGGATATGTTCTTCGTAGACTTCTCCGCTAATGAAAATGTGAATTCCCTGTTAGTTTTTCAACTGGTTTAAAAATTTGTAGTCCCACAATCACCTTATGGAAATTTTATTTCAATGTTAGTTTGCCATGAGATATGTTCTTATTAGAGCGCATCATATTCAACAGTGTATTCCTTGTTTCTTTGAAACGGTAAACGTTCTTGGTACACAATTAGCCTGTAGAACTTTGAATTCTTGGTACGATTACAATGGGATATGTTCTTCGTAGACTCTCCGCTTATAAAACTGTGAATTCTCTGTTAGTTTAGAATGGAAAACGTTCTTCGTATGCAACAGGTTATAGAACTTTCAATGCACCGTTAGTTTGGAATGGGAAATGTTCTTTGTAGACTCTCAGCTTATTGAACTGTGAATTCTGTCTTAGTTTGAAATGGGAAATGTTCTTAGTACTCAATGAATTTACAGAACTTTGGTTTCACGGTTAGTTTACAGTGGGAAATGTTCTTAGTAGACACTCTGCTTAAGAAAACAGTAAATTCTCGTTTAGTTTCAAACGGGAAACGTTCTTAGTACACGGTGAGGGTATAGGACTTTGAATGCACTGTTACTTTACTATGGGCAATGTTGTTAGTAGACACTCCGCCTATTGAATTGTGAATTCTCTGTAGTTTGAAATGTGAAAATGTGTTTAGTAGTGAATGAGCTTACAGAACTTTGGTTTCAAAAGTTAGTTTACCGTTGGAAATATTCTTAGTAACAGCGTATTAAACTGTGAAAATTCTCTGTAAGTTTACAATGGGAAACGTTGATCGTACAGAAACGTTTTTAGAACTTCGATTTCTCTGTTAGTTTTTCAGTGAGAAAAGGGTTCGTCGTAGAACAACACTTATTCACCCGTGAATTCTCTGTTAGTATGCAACGGTACACGTTTTTTAGTCCACAATCACCTTTTGGAAATTTGATTTCAATGTTAGTTTTTACAATGGGATATGTTCTTGTTAGATGCGCATCATAATCAACAGTGTATGTATTCTTGTTTTTTGAAATGGGAAACGTTCGTGGTACACAATTAGATCATAGAACTTTGAATTCTTGGTCAGAATACAATGGGATATGTTCTCCTTAGACTCTCCGCTTTTAAAACTGTGAATTCTCTTTTAGTTTACAATGGGAAACCTTGTTCGTACACAAACTGGGTATAGAACTTTGAATTCTCTGTTAGTTTACAGTGAGAAAGGTTCGTCGTAGACACCCAACTTATTATACTCTGAATTCTCTGTTAGTTTACAACGGTAAACGTTTGTAGTCCACAGTCACCTTATGGAAATTTGATTTCAATGTTAGTTTACAATGGGATATGTTCTTATTAGACACGCATCATATTCAACAGTGTATTCTCTGTTTCTTTGAAATGGAAAACGTTCCTGCTACTCACTTAGCCTGTAGAACTTTGAAAACATGGTCAGAAAACAATGGGATACGTTGTCCGTAGACTCTCGACTTATAAAACTGTGAATTCTCTGTTAGTTTAGAATTCAAAACGTTCTTCGTACAAAACAGGTTATACAACTTTGATTTCACTGTTAGGTTACAGTGAGAAAGGTTCGTCGCGGACACCCAACTTATTCTACTGTGAATTCTCCGTTAGTTTGCAACGGTAAAGGTTTGTAGTCCACAATCACCTTATGGAAATTTGATTTCAATGTTAGTTTACAATGGGATATGTTCTTATTAGACACACATCATATTCAACAGTGTATTCTCTGCTTTTTTGAAATAGGAAACGTTCTTGGAACACAATTAGCCTGTAGAACTTTGAATTCATGGTGAGATTACATTGGGATACGTTCTCCGTAGACTCACGGCTTATAAAACTGTGAATTCTCTGTTAGTTTAGAATGAAAAACGTTCTTCGTACACAACAGGTTATAGAACTTTGATTTCACTGTTAGTTTACAGTGAGAAGGTTCGTCGTAGACACCCAACTTATTCTACTGTGCATTCTCTGTTAGTTTGCAACGGTAAACGTTTGTAGTCCACAATCAACTTATGGAATTTTGATTTCAATGTTCGTTAACAGTGCAATATGTTCTAAATAGACGCGCTTCATATTCAACACTGTATTCTCTGCTTCTTTGGAATGGGAAACTTTCCTGGTACACAATTAGCCTGTAGAGCTTTGAATTCATGGTCAGATTACAATGGATATGTTCGTAGACTCTCCGCTTATAAAACTGTGAATTCTCTGTTAGTTTACAATGGGAAACATTGTTCGTACACAAACTGGTTATAGAACTTTGATTTCACTGTTAGTTTACAGTGAGAAAGATTCGTCGTAGACACCCAACTTTTCTACTGTGAATTCTCTGTTAGTTTGCAACGGTAAACATTTGTAGTCCACAGTCACCTTATGGAAATTTGATTTCAATGTTAGTTTCCAATGGGATATCTTCTTATTACACGCGCATCATATTCAACAGTGTATTCTCTGTTTCTTTGAAACGGTAAACGTTCTTGGTACACAATTAGCCTGTAGAACTTTGAATTCATTGTCAGATTACAATGGGATATGTTCTTCGTAGACTCTCCGCTTATAAAACTGTGAATTCTCTGTTAGTTTACAATGGAAAACGTTCTTCGTACACAACAGGTTATAGAAATTACAATTCACGGTTACTTTGGAACGGGAAATGTTCTTTGTAGACTCTCAGCTTATTGAACTGTGAATTCTGTCTTAGTTTGAATGGGAAATGTTCTTAGTACTCAATGAATTTACAGAACTTTGGTTTCACGGTTAGTTTACAGTGGGAAATGTTCTTAGTAGACACTCTGCTTAAGAAAACAGTAAATTCTCGTTAGTTTCAAACGGGAAACAGTTCTTAGTACACGGTGAGGGTATAGGACTTTGAATTCACTGTTACTTTACTATGGGCAATGTTGTTAGTAGACACTCCGCCTATTGAATTGTGAATTCTCTGTTAGTTGAATGGGAAATGTGTTTAGTAGTGAATGAGCTTTACAGAACTTTGGTTTCACAGTTAGTTTACCGTTGAAATATTCTTAGTAGACAGCGCTATTAAACTGTGAATTCTCTGTAAGTTTACAATGGGAAACGTTGATCGTACAGAAACTGGTTATAGAACTTCGATTTCTCTGTTAGTTTACAGTGAGAAAGGTTCGTCGTAGACAAACAACTTATTCAACTGTGAATTCTCTGTTAGTATGCAACGGTACACGTTTGTAGTCCACAATCACCTTATGGAAATTTGATTTCAATGTTAGTTTACAATGGGATATGTTCTTATTTGATGCGCATCATATTCAACAGTGTATCCTCTGCTTCTTTGAAATGGGAAACGTTCTTGGTACACAATTAGCCTGTAGAACTTTGAATTCATGGTCAGATTCAATGGGATATGTTCTTCGTAGACTCTCTGCTAATGAAACTGTGAATTCCCTGTTAGTTTGCAACGGTAAAAGTTTGTAGTCCACAATCACCTTATGGAAATTTGATTTCAATGTTAGTTTGCAATTAGATATGTTCTTAGTAGACGCGCATCATATTCAACAGTGTATTCTCTGTTTCTTTGAAATGGTAAACGTTATTGCTACACTATTATCCTGTAGAACTTTGAATTCTTGGAACGATTACAATGGGATATGTTCTTCGTAGACTCTCCGCTTATAAAACTGTGAATTCTCTGTTAGTTTACAATGGAAAACGTTCTTCGTATGCAACAGGTTATAGAACTTTCAATGCACCGTTAGTTTGGAATGGGAAATGTTCTTTATAGACTCTCAGCTTATTGAACTGTGAATTCTGTGTTAGTTTGAAATGGGAAATGTTCTTAGTACTCAATGAACTTACAGAACGTTCCTTTCAAAGTTAGTTTACAGTGGGAAATGTTCTCAGTAGACACTCTGCTTAAGAAAACAGTAAATTCTCTGTTAGTTTCAAAAAGGAAACGTTCTTAGTACACGGTGAGGTTATAGAACTTTGAATTCACTGTTACTTTACTATGGACAATGTAGTTAGTAGACACTCCGCCTATTGAATTGTGAATTCTCTGTTAGTTTGAACGGGGAAATGTGTTTAGTAGTGAATGAGCTTACAGAACTTTGGTTTCACAGTTAGCTTACCGTGGGAAATGTTCTTAGTAGAAGTCAGCTTATTAAACTGTGAATTCTCTGTTAGTTTACAATGGAAAATACACAAACTGGTTATAGAACTGTGATTTCACTGTTAGTTTACAGTGAGAAAGGTTCGTCATAGACACTCAATTTATTCTACTGTGAATTCTCTGTTAGTTTGCAACGTTAAACGTTTGTAGTCCACAATCACCTTATGGAAATTTGATTTCAATGTTAGTTAACAGTGGGATATCTTCTTATTAGACGCGCATTATATTCAACAGTGTATTCTCTGTTTTTTTGAAATGGTAAACGTTCTTGGTACACAATTAGCCTGTAGAACTTTGAATTCATGGAAAGATTCCAGTGGGATATGTTCATCGTAGACTCTCTGCTTATAAAACTGTGAATTCCCTGTTAGTTTGCAACGGTAAACGTTTGTAGTCCACAACCACCTTATGGAAATTTGATTTCAATGTTAGTTTGCAATGAGATATGTTCTTATTAGAAGCACATCATATTCAACAGTGTATTCTCTGTTTCTTTGAAACGTTAAATGTTCTCGGTACACAATTAGCCTGTAGAACTTTGAATTCACGGAAAGATTACAGTGGGATATGTTCTTCGTAGACTCTCTGCTTATGAAACTGTGAATTCTCTGTTAGTTTACAATGGCAAACGTTGTTCGTACACAAACGGGTTATAGAACTTTGATTTCTCTGTTAGTTTACAGTGAGAAAGGTTCGTCGTAGACACCCAACTTATTCTACTGTCAATTCTCTGTTAGTTTGCAACAGTAAACGTTTGTAGTCCACAGTCACCTTATGGAAATTTGATGTCAATGTTAGTTTTCAATGGGATATCTTCTTATTAGACGCGCATCATATTCAACACTGTATTCTCTGTTTCTTTGAAACGGGAAAAGTTCCTGGTGCACAATTAGCCTGTAGAACTTTGAATTCATGTTCAGATTACAATGGGATATGTTCTCCGTAGACTCTCCGCTTATTAAACTGTGAAATCTCTGTTAGTTTGCATCGGTAAACGTTTGTAGTCCACAACCACCTTATGGAAATTTGATTTCAATATTAGTTTACAATGGGATATGTTCTTATTAGACGCGTATCATATTCAACAGTGTATTCTCTGCTTCTTTGAAATGGGAAACGTTCCTGGTACACAATTATCCTGTAGAACTTCCAATTCATTGTGAGATTCCAATGGCATATGTTCTCCGTAGTCTCTCCACTTATTAAACTGTGAATTCTCTGTTAGTTTACAATGAGAAACGTTGTTCGTACACAAACTGGTTATAGAACTTTGATTTCACTGTTAGTTTACAGGGAGAAAGATTCGTCGTAGACACCCAACTTATTCTACTGTGAATTCTCTGTTAGGTTGCAACGGTAAACATTTGTACTACACTGTCACCTATGGAAATTTGATTTCAATGTTAGTTTACAATGGGATATCTTCTTATTAGACGCGCATCATATTCAACACTGTATTCTCTGTTTCTTTAAAACGGTAAACTTTCTTGGTACAAAATTAGCCTGTAGAACTTTGAATTCATGGAACGATTACAATGGGGTATGTTCTTCGTACACTCTCTGCTTATAAAACTGTGCATTCTCTGTTAGTTTTGATTGGGAAACGTTGTTCGTACACAAACTGGTTATAGAACTTTGATTTCTCTGTTAGTTTACAGTGACAAAGTTCGTCGTAGGCACCCAACTTATTCTACTGTCAATTATCTGTTAGTTTGCTGCGGTAAACATTTGTAGTCCACAGTCACCTTATGGAAATTTGATGTCAATGTTAGTTTTCAATGGGATATCTTCTTATTAGACGCGCATCATATTCAACACTGAATTCTCTGTTTCTTTGAAACGGTAAACGTTCCTGGTACACAATTAGCCTGTAGAACTTTGAATTCATAGAACGATTACAATGGGGTATGTTCTTCGTAGACTCTCCGCTTATAAAACTGTGAATTCTCTGTTAGTTTACAATGGAAAACGTTCTTCGGACACAGCAGGTTATAGAACTTTCAATTCACGGTTACTTTGGAACGGGAAATGTTCTTTGTAGACTCTCAGCTTATTGTACTGTGAATTCTGTGTTAGTTTGAAATGGGAAATGTTCTTAGTACTCCATGAACTTACAGAACGTTCCTTTCAAAGTTAGTTTACAGTGGGAAATGTTCTCAGTAGACACTCTGCTTAGGAAAACAGTAAATTCTCTGTTAGTTTCAAAAAGGCAACGTTCTTAGTACACGGTGAGGTTATAGAACTTGGAATTCACTGTTACTTTACTATGGACAATGTAGTTAGTAGACACTCCGCCTATTGAATTGTGAATTCTCTGTTAGTTTGAAAGGGGAAATGTGTTTAGTAGTGAATGAGCTTACAGAACTTTGGTTTCACTGTTCACTTACCGTGGGAAATGTTCTTAGTAGACAGCTTATTAAACTGTGAATTCTCTGTTAGTTTACAATGGGAAATACACAAACTGGTTATAGAACTTTGATTTCACTGTTAGTTTACTGTGAGAAAGGTTCATCGTAGACACCCAATTTATTCTACTGTGAATTCTCTGTTAGTTTGCAACGTTAAACGTTTGTAGTCCACAATCACCTTATGGAAATTTGATGTCAATATTACTTAACAATGGGATATCTTCTTATTAGACGCGCATTATATTCAACAGTGTATTCTCTGTTTCTTTGAAATGGTAAACGTTCTTGGTACACAATTAGCCTGTAGAACTTTGAATTCATGGAAAGATTACAATGGGATATGTTCATCGTAGACTCTCTGCTTATAAAACTGTGAATTCCCCTGTTAGTTTGCAACGGTAAACGTTTGTAGTCCACAACCACCTTATGGAAATTTGATTTCAATGTTAGTTTGCAATGAGATATGTTCTTATTAGAAGCACATCATATTCAACAGTGTATTCTCTGTTTCTTTGAAACGTTAAACGTTCTCGGTACACAATTAGCCTGTAGAACTTTGAATTCATGGAAAGATTACAATGGGATATGTTCTTCATAGACTCTCCGCTTATAGAACTGTGAATTCTCTGTTAGTTTACAATGGGAAACGTTGTTCGTACACAAACTGGTTATAGAACTTTGATTTCTCTGTTAGTTTACAGTGAGAAAGGTTCATCGTAGACACCCAACTTATTCTACTGTCAATTCTCTGTTAGTTTGCAGCGGTAAACATTTGTAGTCCACAGTCACCTTATGGAAATTTGATGTCAATGTTAGTTTTCAATGGGATATCTTCTTATTAGACGCGCATCATATTCAACACTGTATTCTCTGTTTCTTTGAAACGCTAAACGTTCCTGGTACACGATTAGCGTGTAGAACTTTGAATTCATGGAAAGATTACAATGGGATATGGTCTTCGTAGACTCTCCGCTTATTAACCTGTGAATTCTCTTTTAGTTTGCAACGGTAAACGTTTGTAGTCCACAATCACCTTATGGAAATTTGATTTCAATGTTAGTTTGCAATGAGCTATGTTCTTATTAGAAGCATATCATATTCAACAGTGTATTCTCTGTTTCTTTGAAACGGTAAACGTTCTTGGTACACAATTAGCCTGTAGAACTTTGAATTCATGTTCAGATTAAAATGGGATATGTTCTTCGTAGACTCTCCGCTTATGAAACTGTGAATTCTCTGTTAGTTTGCAATGGGAAACGTTGTTCGTACACAAACTGGTTATAGAACTTTGATTTCTCTGTTAGTTTACAGTGAGAAAGCTTCGTCGTAGACACCCATCTTATTCTACTGTCAATTCTCTGTTAGTTTGCAGCGGTAAACATTTGTAGTCCACAGTCTCCTTATGGAAATTTGATGTCAATGTTAGTTTTCAATGGGATATCTTCTTATTAGACGCGCATCATATTCAACACTGTATTCTCTGTTTCTATGAAACGGTAGACGTTCCTGGTACACAATTAGCCTGTAGAACTTTGAATTCATGGAACGATTACAATGGGTTATGTTCTTCGTAGACTCTCCGCTTATAAAACTGTGAATTCTCTGTTAGTTTACAATGGAAAACTTTCTTCGTACACAACAGGTTATAGAACATTCAATTCACGGTTACTTTGGAACGGGAAATGTTCTTTGTAGACTCTCAGCTTATTGAACTGTGAATTCTGTGTTAGTTTGAAATGGGAAATGTTCTTAGTACTCAATGAACTTACAGAACGTTCCTTTCAAAGTTAGTTTACAGTGGGAAATGTTCTCAGTAGACACTCTGCTTAAGAAAACAGTAAATCTCTGTTAGTTTCAAAAAGGAAACGTTCTTAGTACACGGTGAGGTTATAGAACTTTGAATTCACTGTTACTTTACTATGGACAATGTAGTTAGTAGACACTCCGCCTATTGAATTGTGAATTCTCTGTTAGTTTGAACGGGGAAATGTGTTTAGTAGTGAATGAGCTTACAGAACTTTGGTTTCACAGTTAGCTTACCGTGGGAAATGTTCTTAGTAGAAGTCAGCTTATTAAACTGTGAATTCTCTGTTAGTTTACAATGGAAAATACACAAACTGGTTATAGAACTGTGATTTCACTGTTAGTTTACAGTGAGAAAGGTTCGTCATAGACACTCAATTTATTCTACTGTGAATTCTCTGTTAGTTTGCAACGTTAAACGTTTGTAGTCACAATCACCTTATGGAAATTTGATTTCAATGTTAGTTAACAGTGGGATATCTTCTTATTAGACGCGCATTATATTCAACAGTGTATTCTCTGTTTTTTGAATGGTAACGTTCTTGGTACACAATTAGCCTGTAGAACTTAGAATTCATGGAAAGATTCCAATGGGATATGTTCATCGTAGACTCTCTGCTATAAAACTGTGAATTCCCTGTTAGTTTGCAACGGTAAACGTTTGTAGTCCACAACCACCTTATGGAAATTTGATTCAATGTTAGTTTGCAATGAGATATGTTCTTATTAGAAGCACATCATATTCAACAGTGTATTCTCTGTTTCTTTGAAACGTAAACGTTCTCGGTACACAATTAGCCTGTAGAACTTGAATTCACGGAAAGATTACAGTGGGATTTGTTCTTCGTAGACTCTCTGCTTATGAAACTGTGAATTCTCTGTTAGTTTACAATGGCGAACGTTGTTCGTACACAAACGGGTTATAGCACTTTGATTTCTCTGTTAGTTTACAGTGAGAAAGGTTCGTCGTAGACACCCAACTTATTCTACTGTCAATTCTCTGTTAGTTTGCAACAGTAAACGTTTGTAGTCCACAGTCACCTTATGGAAAATTTGATGTCAATGTTAGTTTTCAATGGATATCTTCTTATTAGACGCGCATCATATTCAACACTGTATTCTCTGTTTCTTTGAAACGGGGAAAAGTTCCTGGTGCCCATTAGCCTGTAGAACTTTGAATTCATGTTCAGTTACAATGGGTATGTTCTCCGTAGACTCTCGATTATTAAACTGTGAAATCTCTGTTAGTTTGCATCGGAAACGTTTGTAGTCCACAACCACCTTATGGAAATTTGATTTCATATTAGTTTACAATGGGATATGTTCTTATTAGACGCGTTATCATATTCAACAGTGTATTCTCTGCTTCTTTGAAATGGGAAACGTTCCTGGTACACAATTATCCTGTAGAACTTCCAATTCATTGTGAGATTCCAATGGCATATGTTCTCCGTAGTTCTCCACTTATTAAACTGTGAATTCTCTGTTAGTTACAATGAGAAACGTTGTTCGTACACAAACTGGTTATAGAACTTTGATTTCACTGTTAGTTTACAGGAGAAAGATTCGTCGTAGACACCCAACTTATTCTACTGTGAATTCTCTGTTAGGTTGCAACGGTAAACATTTGTACTACACAGTCACCTATGGAAATTTGATTTCAATGTTAGTTTACAATGGGATATCTTCTTATTAGACGCGCATCATATTCAACACTGTATTCTCTGTTTCTTTAAAACGGTAAACTTTCTTGGTACAAAATTAGCCTGTAGAACTTTGAATTCATGGAAATATTACAATGGGGTATGTTCTTCGTACACTCTCCGCTTATAAAACTGTGCATTCTCTGTTAGTTTTGATTGGGAAACGTTGTTCGTACACAAACTGGTTATAGAACTTTGATTTCTCTGTTAGTTTACAGTGACAAAGTTCGTCGTAGGCACCCAACTTATTCTACTGTCAATTATCTGTTAGTTTGCTGCGGTAAACATTTGTAGTCCACAGTCACCTTATGGAAATTTGATGTCAATGTTAGTTTTCAATGGGATATCTTCTTATTAGACGCGCATCATATTCAACACTGAATTCTCTGTTTCTTTGAAACGGTAAACGTCCTGGTACACAATTAGCCTGTAGAACTTTGAATCATAGAACGATTACAATGGGTATGTTCTTCGTAGACTCTCCGCTTATAAAACTGTGAATTCTCTGTTAGTTTACAATGGAAAACGTTCATCGGACACAGCAAGGTTATAGAACTTTCAATTCACGGTTACTTTGGAACGGGAAATGTTCTTTGTAGACTCTCAGCTTATTGTACTGTGAATTCTGTGTTAGTTTGAAATGGGAAAGTTCTTAGTACTCAATGAACTTACAGAACGTTCCTTTCAAAGTTAGTTTACAGTGGGAAATGTTCTCAGTAGACACTCTGCTTAGGAAAACAGTAAATTCTCTGTTAGTTTCAAAAAGGCAATGTTCTTAGTACACGGTGAGGTTATAGAACTTGGAATTCACTGTTACTTTACTATGGACAATGTAGTTAGTAGACACTCCGCCTATTGAATTGTGAATTCTCTGTTAGTTTGAAAGGGGAATGTGTTTAGTAGTGAATGAGCTTACAGAACTTTGGTTTCACTGTTCACTTACCGTGGAAATGTTCTTAGTAGACAGCTTATTAAACTGTGAATTCTCTGTTAGTTTACAATGGGAAATACACAAACTGGTTATAGAACTTTGATTTCACTGTTAGTTTACTGTGAGAAAGGTTCGTCGTAGACACCCAATTTATTCTACTGTGAATTCTCTGTTAGTTTGCAACGTTAAACGTTTGTAGTCCACAATCACCTTATGGAAATTTGATGTCAATATTACTTAACAATGGGATATCTTCTTATTAGACGCGCATTATATTCAACAGTGTATTCTCTGTTTCTTTGAAATGGTAAACGTTCTTGGTACACAATTAGCCTGTAGAACTTTGAATTCATGGAAAGATTACAATGGGATATGTTCATCGTAGACTCTCTGCTTATAAAACTGTGAATTCCCTGTTAGTTTGCAACGGAAAACGTTTGTAGTCCACAACCACCTTATGGAAATTTGATTTCAATGTTAGTTTGCAATGAGATATGTTCTTATTAGAAGCACATCATATTCAACAGTGTATTCTCTGTTTCTTTGAAACGTTAAACGTTCTCGGTACACAATTAGCCTGTAGAACTTTGAATTCATGGAAAGATTACAATGGGATATGTTCTTCATAGACTCTCCGCTTATAAAACTGTGAATTCTCTGTTAGTTTACAATGGGAAACGTTGTTCGTACACAAACTGGTTATAGAACTTTGATTTCTCTGTTAGTTTACAGTGAGAAAGGTTCATCGTAGACACCCAACTTATTCTACTGTCAATTCTCTGTTAGTTTGCAGCGGTAAACATTTGTAGTCCACAGTCACCTTATGGAAATTTGATGTCAATGTTAGTTTTCAATGGGATATCTTCTTATTAGACGCGCATCATATTCACCACTGTATTCTCTGTTTCTTTGAAACGGTAAACGTTCCTGGTACACAATTAGCCTGTAGAACTTTGAATTCATGGAACGATTGCAATGGGGTATGTTCTTCGTAGACGCTCCGCTTATAAAACTGTGAATTCTCTGTTATTTTCCAAGGGAAAACGTTCTTGGTACACAACAGGTTATAGAACTTTCAATTCACGGTTACTTTGGAACGGGAAATGTTCTTTGTAGACTCTCAGCTTATTGAACTGTGAATTCTGTGTTAGTTTGAAATGGGAAATGTTCTTAGTACTCAATGAACTTACAGAACTTTCCTTTCAAAGTTAGTTTACAGTGGGAAATGTTCTCAGTAGACACTCTGCTTAAGAAAACAGTAAATTCTCTGTTAGTTTCAAAAGGGCAGCGTTCTTAGTACACGGTGAGGTTATAGAACTATGAATTCACTGTTACTTTACTATGGGCAATGTAGTTAGTAGACACTCCGCCTATTGAATTGTGAATTCTCTGTTAGTTTGAAAGGGGTAACGTGTTTAGTAGTGAAAGAGCTTACAGAACTTTGGTTTCACAGTTTGTTTACCGTGGGAAATGTTCTTAGAAGACAGCTTATTAAACTGTGAATTCTCTGTTAATTTACAATGGGAAATACACAAACTGGTTATAGAACTTTGATTTCACTGTTAGTTTACAGTGAGAAAGATTCGTCGTAGACACCCAACTTATTCTACTGTGAATTCTCTGTTAGTTTGCAATGGTACACGTTTGTAGTCCACAATCACCTTATGGAAATTTGATTTCAATGTTAGTTTACAATGGGATATGTTCTTTTTAGACGCGCATCATATTCAACAGTGTATTCTCTGTTTGTTTGAAATGTGAAACGTTCCTGGTACTCAATTAGCCTGTAGAACTTTGAATTCATGGTCAGATTACAATGGGATACGTTCTCCGTAGACTCACGGCTTATGAAACTGTGAATTCTCTGTTAGTTTTGAATGAAAAACGTTCTTCATACACAACAGGTTATAGAACTTTGATTTCTCTGTTCGTTTATAGTGAGAAAGGTTCGTCGTAGACACCCAACTTATTCTAGTGTGAATTCTCTGTTAGTTTGCAACGGTAAACATTTGTAGTCCACAATCACCTTATGGAAATTTGATTTCAATGTTAGTTTACAATGGGATATGTTCTTATTAGACGCGCATCATATTCAACCGTGTATTCCCTGTTTGTTTGAAATGGGAAACGTTCCTGGCACACAATTAGCCTATAGAACTTCCAATTCATGGTGAGATTCCAATGGCATATGTTCTCCGTAGACTCTCCGCTTATAAAACTCGGAATTCTCTGTTAGTTTACTATGGGAAACGTTGTTCGTACACAAACTGGTTATAGAACGTTGATTTCTCTGTTACTTTACAGTGAGAAAGGTTTGTCGTAGACACCCAACTTATTCTACTGTGAATTTCTGTTAGTTTGCAACGGTAAACGTTTGTAGTCCACAATCACCTTATGTTAATTTGACTTGAATGTTAGTTAACAATGGGATATGTTCTTATTAGATGCGCATTATATTCAACAGTGTATTCTCTGTTTCTTTGAAATGGTAAACGTTCTTGGTACACAATTAGCCTGTAGAACTTTGAATTCATGGTCAGATTACAATGGGATATGTTGTCCGTACACTGTCCGCTTATAAAACTGTGAATTCTCTGTTAGTTTGCAATGGTAAACGTTTGTAGTCCACAATCACATTATGCAAATTTGATTTCAATGTTAGTTAACAATGGGATATGTTCTTATTAGACGCGCATTATATTCAGCAGTGTATTCTCAGTTTCTTTGAATTGGGAAACGTTCCTGGTACACAATTAGCCTGTAGAACTTTAAATTCATGGTCAGATTATAATGGGATATGTTCTCCGTACACTCTCCGCTTATAAAACTGTGAATTCTCTGTTAGTTTGCAACGGTAAACGTTTGTAGTCCACAATCACCTTATGGAAAATTGATTTCAATGTTAGTTTACAATGCTATATGTTCTTATTAGACGCGCATCATATTCAACAGTGTATTCTCTGCTTCTTTGAAATGGGAAACGTTCCTGGTACACAATTAGCCTGTAGAACTTCCAATTCATGGTGAGATTCCAATGGTATATGTTCTCCGTAGACTCTCCGCTTATACAACTGTGAATTGTCTGTTAGTTTACAATGGGAAACGTTGTTCGTACACAGACTGGTTATAAAACTTTGATTTCACTGTTAGTTTACAGTGAGAAAGATTCATCGTAGACACCCAATTTATTCTAATGTGAATTCCGTGTTAGTTTGCAATGGTAAACGTTTGTAGTCCACAACCACCTTATGGAAATTTGATTTTAATGTTAGTTTGCAATGAGATATGTTCTTATTAGAAGCACATCATATTCAACAGTGTATTCTCTGTTTCTTTGAAACGGTAAACGTTCTTGGTACACAATTAGCCTGTAGAACTTTGAATTCTTGGAAAGATTACAATGGGATATGTTCTTCGTAGACTCTCCGCTTATAAAACTGTGAATTCTCTGTTAGTTTACAATGGGAAACGTTGTTCGTACACAAATTGGTTATAGAAGTTTGATTTCACTGTTAGTTTACAGTGAGAAACGGTTCGTCGTAGACACCCAACTTATTCTACTGGGAATTCTCTATTAGTTTGCAACGGTAAACGTTTGTAGTCCACAATCACCTTATGGAAATTTGATTTCAATGTTAGTTTACGATGGGATATGTTCTTATTAGATGCGCATCATATTCAACCGTGTATTCTCTGTTTCTTTGAAATGGTAAACGTTCTTGGTACACAATTAGCCTGTAGAATTTGAATTCATGGAAATATTACAATGGGATATGTTCATCGTAGACTCTCCGCTTATAAAACTGTGAATTCTCTGTTAGTTTGCAACAGTAAACGTTTGTAGTCCACAACCACCTTATGGAAATTTGATTTCAATGTTAGTTTGCAATGAGATATGTTCTTATTAGGAGAACATCATATTCAACAGTGTATTCTCTGTTTCTTTGAAATGGTAAACGTTCTTGGTACACAATTAGCCTGTAGAACTTTGCATTCATGGAAAGATTACAATGTGATATGTTCTTCGTAGACTCTCCGCTTATATAACTTTGAATTCTCTGTTAGTTTACAATGGGAAACGTTGTTCGTACACAAACTGGTTATAGAACTTTGATTTCTCTGTTAGTTTACAGTGAGAAAGGATCGTCGTAGACACCCAACTTGTTCTACTGTCAATTCTCTGTTAGTTTGCAGCGGTATACATTTGTAGTCCATAGTCACCTTATGGAAATTTGATGTCAATGTTAATTTTCAATGGGATATCTTCTTATTAGACGCGAATCATATTCAACAGTGTATTCTCTGTTTCTTTGAAACGTTAAACATTCCTGGTACACAATTAGCCTGTAGAATTTTGAATTCATGGAACGATTACAATGGGGTATGTGCTTCGTAGACTCTCCGCTTATAAAACTGTGAATTCTCTGTTAGTTTACAATGGAAATCGTTCTTCGTAAAAAACAGGTTATAGTACTTTCAATTCACTGATAGTTTTGAACGGGAAATGTTTTTTGTAGACTCTCAGCTTATTGAACTGCGAATTCTGTGTTAGTTTGAAATGGGAAATATTCTTAGTACTCAATGAACTTACAGAACTTTGGTTTCACAGTTAGTTTACCGTGGGAAATGTTCTTAGTAGACAGCTTATTAAACTCTGAATTCTCTCTTAGTTTACAATGGGAAACGTTGTTCGTACAGAAACTGGTTATAGAACTTTGATTTCTCTGTTAGTTTACAGTGAGAGAGGTTCGTCGTAGACACCCAACTTATTCTACTGTGAATTCTCTGTTAGTTTGCAACGGTAAACGTTTGTAGTCCACTGTCACCTATGGAAATTTGATTTCAATGTTAGTTTACAATGGGATATCTTCTTATTAGACGCGCATCATATTCAACAGTGTATTCTCTGTTTCTTTGAAATGGGAAACGTTTCTGGTACACGATTAGCCTGTAGAATTTTGAATTCATGGTCAGATTACAATGGGGTATGTTCTTCGTAGACTCTCCGCTTATAAAACTGAATTTTCTGTTAGTTTACAATGGAAAACGTTCTTCGTACACAACACGTTATAGAACTATCAATTCACGGTTACTTTGGAACGGGAAATGTTCTTTGTAGACTCTCAGCTTATTGAACTGTGAATTCTGTGTTAGTTTGAAATGGGAAATGTTCTTATACTCAATGAACTTACAGAACTTTCCTTTCAAAGTTAGTTTACAGTAGGAAATGTTCTCAGTAGACACTTTGCTTAAGAAAACAGTAAATTTTCTGTTAGTTTCAAAAGGGAAACGTTCTTAGTACACGGTGAGGGCATAGAACTTGGAATTCACTGTTACTTTACTATGGGCAATGTAGTTAGTAGACACTCCGCCTATTGAATTGTGAATTCTCTGTTAGTTTGAAAGGGGAAATGTGTTTAGTATTGAATGAGCTTACAGAACATTGGTTTTACAGTTAGTTTACCGTGGGAAATGTTCTTAGTAGACAGCTCATTAAACTGTGAATTCTCTGTTAGATTACAATGGGAAATACACAAACTGGTTATAGAACTTTGATTTCACTGTTAATTTACAGTGAGAAAGGTTCGTCGCAGACACCCAATTTATTCTACTGTGAATTCCCTGTTAGTTTGCAACGTTAAACGTTTGTAGTCCACAATCACCTTATGGAAATTTGATTTCAATGTTAGTTAACAATGGGATATCTTCTTATTAGACGCGCATTATATTCAACAGTGTATTCTCTGTTTCTTTGAAATGGTAAACGTTCTTGGTACACAATTAGCCTGTAGAACTTTGAATTCATGGAACGATTACAATGGGGTATGTTCTTCGTAGACTCTCCGCTTATAAAACTGTGAATTCTCTGTTAGTTTACAATGGAAAACGTTCTTCGTACACAACAGGTTATAGATCTTTCAATTCACTGTTAGTTTGGAACGGGAAATGTTCTTTGTAGACTCTCAGCTTATTGAACTGTGAATTCTGTGTTAGTTTGAAATGGGAAATGTTCTTAGTACTCAATGAACTTACAGAACTTTCCTTTCAAAGTTAGTTTACAGTAGGAAATGTTCTCAGTAGACACTCTGCTTAAGAAAACAGTAAATTTTCTGTTAGTTTCAAAAGGGAAACGTTCTTAGTACACGGTGAGGGCATAGAACTTTGAATTCACTGTTACTTTACTATGGGCAATGTAGTTAGTAGACACTCCGCCTATTGAATTGTGAATTCTCTGTTAGTTTGAAAGGGGAAATGTGTTTAGTAGTGAATGAGCTTACAGAACTTTGGTTTCACAGTTAGCTTACCGTGGGCAATGTTCTTAGTAGACAGTCAGCTTATTAAACTGTGAATTCTCTGTTAGTTTACAATGGGAAATACACAAACTGGTTATAGAACTTTTATTTCACTGTTAGTTTACAGTGAGAAAGGTTCATCGTAGACACCCAATTTATTCTAATGTGAATTCCGTGTTAGTTTGCAACGGTAAAGGTTTGTAGTCCACAACCACCTTATGGAAATTTGATTTCAATGTTAGTTAACAATGGGATAACTTCTTATTAGAAGCACATCATATTCAACAGTGTATTCTCTGTTTCTTTGAAACGGTAAACGTTCTTGGTACACAATTAGCCTGTAGAACTCTGAATTCATGGAAAGATTACAATGGGATATGTTCATCGTAGACTCTCCGCTTATAAAACTGTGAATTCCCTGTTAGTTTGCAATGGTAAACGTTTGTAGTCCACAACCACCTTATGGAAATTTGATTTCAATGTCAGTTTGCAATGAGATATGTTCTTATTAGAAGCACATCATATTCAACAGTGTGTTCTCTGTTTCTTTGAAACGGTAAACGTTCTTGGTACACAATTAGCCTGTAGAATTTGAATTCATGGAAAGATTACAATGGGATATGTTCATCGTAGACTCCCCGCTTATAAAACTATGAATTCTCTGTTAGTTTACAATGGGAAACGTTGTTCGTACACAAACTGGTTATAGAACTTTGATTTCTCTGTTAGTTTACAGTGAGAAAGGATCGTCGTAGACACCCAACTTGTTCTACTGTCAATTCTCTGTTAGTTTGCAGCGGTATACATTTGTAGTCCACAGTCACCTTATGGAAATTTGATGTCAATGTTAGTTTTCAATAGGATATCTTCTTATTAGACGCGAATCATATTCAACAGTGTATTCTCTGTTTCTTTGAAACTTTAAAAGTTCCTGGTACACAATTAGCCTGTAGAACTTTGAATTCATGGTCAGATTACAATGGGGTATGTTCTTCGTAGACTCTCCGCTTATAAAACTGAATTTTCTGTTAGTTTACAATGGAAAACGTTCTTCGTACACAACAGGTTATAGAACTATCAATTCACGGTTACTTTGGAACGGGAAATGTTCTTTGTAGACTCTCAGCTTAATGAACTGTGAATTCTGTGTTAGTTTGAAATGGGAAATGTTCTTATACTCAATGAACTTACAGAACTTTCCTTTCAAAGGTAGTTTACACTGGGAAATGTTCTCAGTAGACACTCTGCTTAAGAAAAACAGTAAATTCTCTGTTAGTTTCAAAAGGGCAATGTTCTCAGTACACGGTGAGGTTATAGAACTTTGAATTCACTGTTACTTTACTATGGCCAATGTAGTTAGTAGACACTCCGCCTATTGAATTGTGAATTCTCTGTTAGTTTGAAAGGGGAAATGTGTTCAGTAGTGAATGAGCTTACAGAACTTTGGTTTCACAGTTAGCTTACCGTGGGAAATGTTCTTAGTAGACAGTAAGGTTATTAAACTGTGAATTCTCTGTTAGTTTACAACGGGAAATACACAAACTGGTTATAGAACTTTGATTTCACTGTTAGTTTACAGTGAGAAAGGTTCGTCGTAGACACCCAATTTATTCTACTGTGAATTCTCTGTTAGTTTGCAACGGTAAAGGTTTGTAGTCCACAACCACCTTATGGAAATTTGATTTCAATGTTAGTTAACAATGGGATAACTTCTTATTAGAAGCACATCATATTCAACAGTGTATTCTCTGTTTCTTTGAAACGGTAAACGTTCTTGGTACACAATTAGCCTGTAGCACTTTGAATTCATGGAAAGATTACAATGGGATATGTTCATCGTAGACTCTCCGCTTATAAAACTGTGAATTCCCTGTTAGTTTGCAATGGTAAACGTTTGTAGTCCACAACCACCTTATGGAAATTTGATTTCAATGTCAGTTTACAATTTGATATGTTCTTATTAGACGCGCATCATATTCAACAGTGTATTCTCTAATTCTTTGAAATGGGAAACGTTCCTGGTACACAATTAGCCTGTAGAACTTTCAATTCATGGTCAGATTACAATGGGATATGTTCTCCGTAGAGTCTCCGCTTATAAAACGGTGAATATTCTGTTAGTTGACAAAGGGAAACGTTGTTCGTACACAAACTGGTTATAGAACTTTGATTTCACTGTTAGTTTACAGTGAGAAAGGCTCGTCGCAGAAACCCAACTTATTCTACTGTGAATTCTCCGTTAGTTTGCAACGGTAATCGTTTGTAGTCCACAATCACCTTATGGAAATTTGATTTCAATGTTAGTTTACAATGGGATATGTTCTTATTAGATGCGCATCATATTCAACAGTGTATTCTCTACTTCTTTGAAATGGGAAACGTTCCTGGTACACAATTAGCCTGTAGAACTTTCAATTCATGGTCAGATTACAATGGGATGTGTTCTCCGTAGACTCTCCGCTTATAAAACGGCGAATTCTCTGTTAGTTGACAATGGGAAACGTTGTTCGTACACAAACTGGTTATAGAACTTTGATTTCCCTGTTAGTTTACAGGGAGAAAGATTCGTCGTGGACACCCAACTTATTCTACTGTGAATTCTCTGTTAGTTTGCAACAGTAAACATTTCAAGTCCACAGTCACCTTATGGAAATTTGATTTCAATGTTAGTTTACAATGGGATATCTTCTTATTAGACGCGCATCATATTCAACAGTGTGTTCTCTGTTCTTTGAAACGGTAAACCAATTAGCCTGTAGAACTTTGAATTCATGGTCAGATTACAATGGGATATGTTCTTCGTAGACTCTCCGCTTATAAAACTGTGAATTCTCTGTTAGTTTACAATGGAAAACGGTCTTCGTACACAACAGGTTATAGATCTTTCAATTCACTGTTAGTTTGGAACGGGATATGTTGTTTGTAGACTCTCAGCTTATTGAACTGTGTTAGTTTGAAATGGGAAATGTTCTTAGTACTCAATGAACTTACAGAACTTTGGTTTCACAGTTAGTTTACAGTGGGAAATGTTCTTAGTAGACACTGTGCTTAAGAAAACTGTGAATGCTCTGTTAGTTTTAAACGTGAAATGGACTTAGTACACGGTGAGAGTATAGAACTTTGAAATCACTGTTACTTTACTATGGGCAATGTTGTTAGCAGACATTCTGCCTATTGAATTGTGAATTCTCTGTCAGTTTGAAATTGAAAATATTGTTAGTAGTGAAGGAGCTTACAGAACTTTGATTTCACAGTTAGCTTACCGTGGGAAATGTTCTTAGTAGACAGTCAGCTTATTAAACTGTGAATTCTCTGTTAGTTTACAATGTGAAAAGGTGTTCGTAGACAAACTAGTTATAGAACTTTGATTTCTCCGTTAGTTTACAGTGAGAAAGGTTCGTCGTAGATACCCAACTTATTCTACTGTGAATTCTCTGTTAGTTTGCAACGGTAAACATTTGTAGTCCACAGTCACCTTATGGAAATTTGATTTCAATGTTAGTTTACAATGGGATATCTTCTTATTAGACGCGCATCATATTCAACAGTGTGTTCTCTGTTTGTTTGAAACGGTAAACGTTCTTGGTACACAATTAGCCTGTAGAACTTTGAATTCATGGTCAGATTACAATGGGATATGTTCGTAGACTCTCCGCTTATAAAATTGTGAATTCTCTGTTAGCTTAGAATGGAAAACTTTCTTCGTACACAACATGTTATACAACTTTGATTTCACTGTTAGTTCATCGTGAGAAAGGTTCGTCGTAGACACCCAACTTATTCTACTGTGAATTCTCTGTTAGTTTGCAACGGTAAACGTTTGTAGTCCACAATCACCTTATGGAAATTTGATTTCAATATTAGTTTACCATGGGATATGTTCTTATTAGACGCGCATCATATTCAACAGTGTATTCTCTGCTTCTTTGAAATGGGAAACGTTCCTGGTACACAATTAGCCTGTAGAACTTTGAATTCATGGTCAGATCACAATGGGATATGTTCTTCGTATACTCTCCGCTTATAAAACTGTGAATTCTCTGTTAGTTTGCAACAGTAAAAGTTTGTAGTCCACAATTACCTTATGTAAATTTGATTTCAATGTCAGTTTACAATTTGATATGTTCTTATTAGACGCGCATCATATTCAACAGTGTATTCTCTAATTCTTTGAAATGGGAAAGGTTCTTGGTACACAATTAGCCTGTAGAAGCTTTCAATTCATGGTCAGATTACAATGGGATACTGTTCTCCGTAGACTCTCCTGCTCATAAAACTGTGAATATTCTGTTAAGTTGACAATGGGAAATGTTGTTCGTACACAAACTGGTTATAGAACTTTGATTTCTCTGTTATTTTACAGGGAGAAAGATTCGTCGCAGACACCCAATTTATTCTACTGTGAATTCTCTGTTAGTTTGCAACGGTAAACGTTTGTAGTCCACAGTCACCTTATGGAAATTTGATTTCAATGTTAGTTTACAATGGGATATGTTCTTATTAGACGCGCATCATATTCAACAGTGTATTCTTAGTTTCTTTGGAACGGTAAACGTTCTTGGTCCACAATTACCCTGTAGAACTTTGAATTCATGGTCAGATTACAATGGGATATGTTCTCCGAAGACTCTCCGCTTATAAAACTGTGAATTCTCTGTTAGTTTACAATGGAAAACGTTATTCGAACACAACAGTTTATAGAACATTCAATTCACGGTAACTTTGGAACGGGAAATATTGTTTGTAGACTCTAAGCTTATTGAACCGGGAATTCTGTGTTAGTTTGAAATGGGAAATGTTCTTAGTACTCAATGAAGTTACAGAACTTTGGTTTCACAGTTAGATTACAGTGGGAAATGTTCTTAGTAGACACTCTGCTTACGAAAACTGTGAATTCTCCGTTAGTTTCAAACGTGAAACGGACTTAGTACACGGTGAGAGTATAGAAGTTTGAAATCACTGTTACTTTACTATGGGCAATGTTCTTAGTAGACATTCTGCCTATTGAATTGTGAATTCTCTGTTAGTTTGAAATTGAAAATGTTTTTAGTAGTGAAGGACCTTACAGAACTTTGGTTTCACAGTTAGTTTACCGGTGCGAAATGTTCTTAGTAGACAGTCAGCTTATTAAACTGTGAATTCTCTGTTAGTTTACAATGGGAAACGTTGTTCGTACACAAACTGGTTATAGAACTTTGATTTCTCTGTTAGTTTACAGTGAGAAACGTTCGTCGTAGACACCCAACTTATTCTACTGTGAATTCTCTGTTAGTTTGCAACGGTAAACGTTAGTAGTCCACAATCACCTTATGGAAATTTGATTTCAATGTTAGTTTAGAACGGGATATGTTCTTATTAGACGCGCATCATATTCAACAGTGTATTCTCTGTTTCTCTGAAACGAGAAACGTTCTTGGTACACAATGAGCCCGTAGAACATTGAAATCATGGTCAGATTACAATGGGATACGTTGTACGTAGACTCTCGGCTTATAAAACTGTGAATTCTCTGTTAGTTTAGAATGGAAAATGTTCTTCGTACACAACAGGTTATAGAACTTTGATTTCACTGTTAGTTTACAGTGAGAAAGGCTCGTCGCAGAAACCCAACTTATTCTACTGTGAATTCTCCGTTAGTTTGCAACGGTAAACGTTTGTAGTCCACAATCACCTTATGGAAATTTGATTTCAATGTTAGTTTACAATGGGATATGTTCTTATTAGATGCGCATCATATTCAACAGTGTATTCTCTACTTCTTTGAAATGGGAAACGTTACTGGTACACAATTAGCCTGTAGAACTTTCAATTCATGGTCAGATTACAATGGGATGTGTTCTCCGTAGACTCTCCGCTTATAAAACGGTGAATTCTCTGTTAGTTGACAATGGGAAACGTTGTTCGTACACAAACTCTTTATAGAACTTTGATTTCACTGTTAGTTTACAGGGAGAAAGATTCGTCGTAGACACCCAACTTATTCTACTGTGAATTCTCTGTTAGTTTGCAACGGTAAATATTTCAAGTCCACAGTCACCTTATGGAAATTTGATTTCAATGTTAGTTTACAATGGGATATCTTCTTATTAGACGCGCATCATATTCAACAGTGTGTTCTCTGTTTCTTTGAAACGGTAAACAATTAGCCTGTAGAACTTTGAATTCGTGGTCAGATTACAATGGGATATGTTCTTCGTAGACTCTCCGCTTATAAAACTGTGAATTCTCTGTTAGTTTACAATGGAAAACGGTCTTCGTACACAACAGGTTATAGATCTTTCAATTCACTGTTAGTTTGGAACGGGATATGTTGTTTGTATACTCTCAGCTTATTGAACTTTGTTAGTTTGAAATGGGAAATGTTCTTAGTACTCAATGAACTTACAGAACTTTGGTTTCACAGTTAGTTTACAGTGGGAAATGTTCTTAGTAGACACTCTGCTTAAGAAAACTGTGAATTCTCCGTTAGTTTCAAACGTGAAATGGACTTAGTACACGGTGAGAGTATAGAACTTTGAAATCACTGTTACTTTACTGTGGGCAATGTTGTTAGCAGACATTCTGCCTATTGAATTGTGAATTCTCTGTCAGTTTGAAATTGAAAATATTGTTAGTAGTGAAGGAGCTTACAGAACTTTGATTTCACAGTTAGCTTACCGTGGGAAATGTTCTTAGTAGACAGTCAGCTTATTAAACTGTGAATTCTCTGTTAGTTTACAATGTGAAAAGGTGTTCGTAGACAAACTAGTTATAGAACTTTGATTTCTCCGTTAGTTTACAGTGAGAAAGGTTCATCGTAGACACCCAACTTATTCTACTGTGAATTCTTTGTTAGTTTGCAACGGTAAACATTTGTAGTCCACAGTCACCGT